>PVKV010027638.1:0-26156 GCA_004027835.1 Alouatta palliata | reverse complement strand
TAAGAACCAGGTTCTTCATGAGGAAGGACCACCAGGCTAAGAACCAGGTTCTTCATGAGGAAGGACCACCAGGCTAAGAACCAGGTTCTTTATGAGGAAGGACCACCAGGGTAAGAACCAGGTTCTTTATGAGGAAGGATTACCAGGGTAAGAACCAGGTTCTTTATGAGGAAGGACCACCAGGGTAAGAACCAGGTTCTTTATGAGGAAGGACCACCAGGGTAACCGAAGTGTCAAGCAAAGGTCAAGTGCAGACTGTGAAAACACGCAAGGACAGTCCAGGAGAAAAATGAAGACAAAGGGGTGTTTCCCGCAAAGCCCAAGAGGGCACAATGGAAAAGGACGCACAGGGAGAGGCGGGGCTCACAGTGGAAGGAGCACATAGAAATGGAAAGTGAAAGATGGTCAGCAGGAGGGATCAGAATCATGAACCCAGGATAGAAATGTTTTTAAATAGTAATAAAGGATGTAAAAGTCAAGCATTGTTGGAGAAGAAAAGTTGGTTTCATTAGAACTGCCAGATGTTGATGATGATGACGATGGTGATGATGATTTCTGAGAAGAAGCCTGGCTCTGCCACCCTGGCTGGAGTGCAGTGGCACAATCTTGGCTCAGTGCAACCTGTGCCTCCCGGATTCAAGTGATTCTCCCACCCTGGCCTCCAGAGTAGCCGGGATTACAGCCAAGTGCCACCATCCCCGGCTAATTTTTTTTTTTTTTTTTTTTTTTTAGTAGAGACAGGGTTTCACCATGTTGGTTGGCCAGGCTGGTCTTGAACTCCTGACCTCAGATGAACATGCCTCAGCCTCCCAAAGTGAGCCACAACACCCGGCCTAGTACTGTCAGAGTTGAACTAACCAATAATAGTAATGAGAATGAGTTTTATATGGAGACACTTTCTAGGGCAGAACAGGCTGAGAAAAGGTCTGGCAGACAGGCCTGGAGCTGCCACATCACCAGGAACAGTTATTGGAGGCCTGCGTTAACTCAGCTCCTGGAGATACAGCCAGAAACAGCGGCAGGAGACAAAAATCAGGTACCTGATAAAGAGCCTTTATCCAGAATATAAAAGAACTTTTACAATCCAACAAGAGATACACAGTCCGATGTAAAAATTGGCAAAGGATTTGAAGGGATGTTTCTCCGAGGAAGATATACAAACATCTAATTCGCAAATGAGAAGACGCTCAGCATCACGGTCTGCAGGAAGATGCAAACCTCTAAGAGACGCCACCTGACACCCCCAGGATGGCAATAATCAAAAAAATGAACAATAACAAATGCTGGCAGAGCTGAGGAGAAATCGGAACCCTCATGCACACAGGTAGGAAATGAATAAAAACACATCTCCATGCAAAAACATGCACATACGATAATGCCGGGCGGGCACAGTGGCTCATGCCCGTAATCTCAGCACTCTGGGAGGCTGAAGCAGGCGGATCACCTGGGATCAGCATGGCCAACATGGTGAAACCCCATCTCTACTAAAATTACAAAGATCAGCTGGATGTGGTGGTGGATTCCTGTAATCCCAACTACTCAGGAGGCTGAAACAAGAGAATTGCTTGAACCCACGAGGCGGAGGTTGCCTAGGTGACAGAGCAAGTCTCTGTCTCAAAATAATAATAATAATGTCTACAGCAGCACTGTTTACCCACTGATTTATTTTTTGAGACAGGGTCGCACTCCATTGCCCAGGCTAGAGTGCAGTAGTGCAATCACAGCTCACTGCAACCTCAGCCTCCCAGACTCAAGCAGTCCTCCTGCCTCAGCTTTCCAAGTAGCTAGGGCTACAGGCATTACTCGACTAATTTTTTGTAGGGACAGGGGTCTCCCTATATTGCCCAGGCTGGAGCATTATTCATAACATCCAAAAAGAAAAGGCAAGCGAAATGTCCATCAGCTGATGAATGGATAAACAAAATGTGGTATATCCATACACAAATTATTATTAGACATGAAAAGGAATGAAGTACTGATACATAATACAATATGGGTGTGCCCTGAAAACACTTTACTAAGTGAAAGAAACCAGGCACAAAAGGACACATACTATACAATTCCATTTACATGAAATGCCCAGATTAGGCAAATTTATACAGATAGAAGGTAGATTAACGGTTCCTTGAGGCTTAGGGGAGAAAGAAGTACGGGAATTGACTGCTTTTGAGAGCAGGATTTCTTTTAGAGGGGACGAAAATGTTCTACAATAATTATGATTATGGATGCAGAGCCTGCGATATTACTAAAAACCATGAAACTATGCACTTTAAATGGGTGAACTGTATGTAAATTTTATCTCAATAAAGTTATTTAAATGGCATACAGAAGAAATTCACAAGTTGATTCTAATTTATATAGAAATGCAAAGAACTGGCAGGGCGGGATGGTTCACACCTGTCATCCCAGCCCTCTGGGAGGCCAAGGCAGCCTGAACATTTGAGGTCTCCAGTTTGAGACCACTCTGGCCAACATGGTGAAACCCCGTCTCTACTAAAAATACAAAAATTAGCTGGGTGTGGTGGCACATGCCTGTAATCCCAGCTACTGAGAAGGCTGAGGCAGGAGAATCGCTTGAACCTGGGAGGCAGAGGTTGCGGTGAGCTGAGATCACACCACTGTACTCCAGCCTGGGCGACAGAGCAAGACTCCATCTAGGGAAAAAAAAAAAAAAAAAAAAGAATGCAAAAGAAGTGTGGAAGCAATCTTGGCCATAAAACAAAACCAGGATGGAGAACTTACACTACATAATTTCAGACTGACTACAAAAGCTCACATAATCAAGGCAACGTTGTACTGGCACAGGATAGACAAATCTATCAGTGGCACAGAATTTAACTCTTCAAATAGACTCTTCAAATAAGCCAGAAATAGGCCTGCCCATAGGATTTGGACTATCTACAATGGCCTAAAAAGTAATTCAATGGAGAGAGGAAAGTGTGAAGTTATCAGAATCAACATGTAGTTACTGATGTTAAGAAAGCCCTGGCAAACACAGCTGGGGAGGGTCGTGAAGAGAGGGCTCTCATGCTCGCGTGCCTGAGAACAGAAAAGATTCTACAAAGTCACAACTTGAACAAAGGCCATCACAACCTTACAGAGAAATACTTCTGTAGGGACATCAGCCCAGCAACTGTCTGTCCAACCTGTGACAGCATCACCCTTGTAATTGATCTTTGTAGGAAAGAATAATGACTTCAAAACAATTCTGTAACACTCCTCATTTTTTCCTTTGAGTTGGACGTAGGCTGGGCATGGTGGCTGATGCCTATAATCCCAGCACTTTGGGAGGCCAAGGTGGGTGGATCAGCTGAGATCAGGAGTTTGAGACCAGCCTGGTCAACAATGGCAAAACCCTGTCTCTACTAAAAATACAAAAGAAACTAGCCAGGCGTAGTGGTGTGTGCTGTAATACCAACAACTAGGGAGGCTGAGGCAGGAAAATCACTTGAACCCGAGAGGCGAAGGTTGCAGTGAGCTCAGATTGTGTCACTGTACTCCAGCCTAGGCGACAGAGCAATACTCCGTCTCAAAAAAAAAAAAAAAGGCTGGGTGTAGTGGGTATAATAGTTCCAGCTATTTGAGGGACCAAGTCAGGAGGATCACTTGAACCCAGGAGTTCAAGTGCAGCCTGGACAACATAGCAAAACCTCTCTCTTGAGGAAAAAAAAAAAAAAAAAACAAGCAAAAAAACAACTCTTTGCCTTCCTGAAAATGAACATAGTTTATTATAGGATACATATTCCCACTGCTATGTTCTATTCCCAAATAAACATCATTTCTTTTAGAAAAAGGCCTCTGTTATCTGGTTCACATACTTGGTGTCAGAAATGGGACCTGAAAAAAGAGCACCATGAGAACTGGTGACTCTCAGCCCCACTGTGCAGCACTCACTTGAGTCCTCGAGCTCTCCACCTCTGTGGTTTCTTTTTCTGCCCTAGTGAGTCTTCTCTCAGTCTGAGCTTCCTTCCTTTAAGTAGAGGCTTTTTTACTTTATTGGGAATGCGGTTTGGATAAGGCTACCTTGATAATCGTTCACACATCCCTCCTGGGATGACAGACTTTTTACCTTTTCTGGTAAGCATTTTCTAGTATAAAGAAAAGTGTCTTTCTGGACTGAGTACTCTTGATTTCTAAAAAACTGACATTCTCTCTGGGAGGCATGACTTCTCTGGTTTGTGTGCCTCGTTTAATGTCTTATTTGATCTGCATGCCTACATTAAAATGTTTTTGAACACCCTTATCTTGGGTTCTTTTCATTTGGTTTGACTCTTCCGACGCTTGTTTCTGAAAACTTTCTGAGACCAAAATAAATGTTCTGGATAATGGGCACAGGATGAATAATTAAAAGCCACTAGGTGGCCAGGCACAGTGGCTCACACCTGTAATCCCAGCACTTTGGGAGGCCAAGGCAGATGGATCAGGAGGTCAGGAGATTGAGACCATTCTGGCCAACATGGTGAAACCCCATCTCTACTAAAAAAAATTGTTTTTTTAATTAGCTGGGCATGGTGGGGCACACCTGTAGTCCCAGCTCCTCGGGAGGCTGAGGCAGGGGAATCGCTTGAACCCAGGAAGGGGAGATTGTAGTGAGCCGAGACTGCACCACTGCACTCCAGCCTGGAGACAGAGCAAGGCTCCATCTCAAAATAAGAAAAAAGAAAAAAAAAAGTCACTAGGCTGCCAGGTGCAGTGGCTCACACTGTAATCCCAGCACTGTGGAAGGCCAAGGCAGACAGGTCACTTCAGCTTAGGAGTTCAAGACCAGCCTGAGCAACATGGCAAAACCCTGTATCTACCAAAATATACAAACAATTAGACAGGCATAGTGGTACGCACACCTGTAGTCCCAACTACTCGGGAGGCTCAGGTGGGAAGATCACTTGAGCCCGGGAGGTTGGGGGTTGCAGTAAGCCAAGACTGCACCACTGCCCTCCAGCCTGGGTGACAGAGTGAGACTCAATCTCAAAAAAAAAAAAGGCTACCAAGGTGGTTGCCACCATCTAAGACAACAGTCTAAATTCCTGATATTCCCTCATGGGATCTATATAATTTTCTTTGCTCTCAAGAGATTAATAAGAAATGGAATAAGATTCTCAAACATTTAGGCATCCTAGGTTTTCTGGGACTATAGAAGGCTATATATTATGGCCCATTCTTCTGTACATTTTTTAACTGATGGGCAAATTACAAGGAAAATTCAGAGCACTAAGGATCATTATTCAAAAAGACCTTCAGCTCTAGAGTTAACATGTAGAATCTTGTAACTCACTATCCCTCTGTTTGTTTTTCTGCCTACTTTAAATCGGCTGACTTTTCTACTGGTGTTGAGATGAAACTCACTGCTTTTGGCATTCCAGCCAGGATATTTTTAAAAAAGAGAGAGAGAGAAGTCTTAAAGGGCTTTCAAATTAATGCTTTTACAAATTACAACAGCTCCATGGTAACCAAAAACTTTGACACCTTTTAGAAATATAAATTTAGGTTTGCCTAACTAGCAACTGTGTATGGTGATGGAACACTTAATTGAAAATTTAATCTCTAAAAGAAAAAGAACTAGATAGATGTTTATAATGCTAGGCACTCAGGTCAAACATGTCAAAATCTTGAGCTCAGAGCAAGGATAAAAGGTTTGTCTATCCAGCATACACACAAAAAAATATCTTGCTTTTTCTGGCACACAGAGGCCAAAAAGAAAAAGCCAAAACAGACAGGGCATGGTGGCTCATGCCTGTAATCCCAGCAATTTGAGAGTCCGAGGCAGGTGGATCACTTGAGGTCAGGAGTTCGAGACCGGCCTGACCAACATGGAGAAACCCCGTCTCTACTAATAATACAAATACTAGCTGGGCATGGTGGCACATGCCTGTAATCCCAGCTACTTGGGAGGCTGAGGCACGAGAATTGCTTGAACCTGGGAGGCAGCGGTTGCGGTGAGCTGAAATCGTGTCATTGCACTCCATCCTGGGCCACAAGAGCGAAACTCCATCTCAAAAAAAAAAAAAAAGCCAAAAGAAAAACAAAAAAACACCTGTTAAAATTCTTCCCTGCCTACACTTGCTAATTAAGCAAATCAGACAGGCAAACAAAAGACTTATCTGTTACTAATTCAACACTACCTAGAGACTTTATTTTACTTATACAATTCAGCCAGTCCTACCTATTATGTAAAAACATTAAACATTTAACCCCAAACTCATCTGAAACTACAAAAAAGTGGCAGGGGAAAGGGATGACATAAAGATTTTTTTTTTAATCAAAGTGCCATTAAAACTGCTGTACCCAAAATTTTGGTCCATAGCCTTCATTAGATTAGCTATTGAGACAAATAAAGTTTAGCCATATGAACAGCTCCAGTTTTGCCAGAAATATAATTTGGATCCAACTGTCTTATAAACCAATGAGTTTATATTATAATCTCATGATAAAAATTCAAAAATAAAAAACCATAAGATCTTTCTTTTTGTGCATATGTGTTTATACGTATATACATGTATTGTATGTTATGTCTACATTGTGTAACTTGGCATAGTTAGTTGGTAAGAAGTCCCTTAAAGACAAAGGAGTGCTCATATAAAATATATAGTAATTATCCCAAGTGCCTTTTAGTTCACATGATTTATGTACATCTTTAATCTATAAGCTGGTTTAAAGTTTTTGGTAAAATTTAGCCTTGAAACTTGTCACCATGCATCTTTGCCTAGTTTTACTGCTCAGACAGTTCATATTTGTCTCAACCAGATATTTTAAGACATCAGGGCTTCACACTAAGGTTATAAAACTACAAGCCCAGCCTAAAACAGAATGATCTTTGTGTAATATTTTGATAAATAACACTAATTTGTCATTGTTGGTTGAAAAAAAACAGGTGTATATTCTGAGTTTCAGTACACCTGATATTCACAGGCTATAAAAAGTATTAACAGGGA
The DNA here is from genome assembly GCA_004027835.1 of Alouatta palliata. NCBI lineage: Eukaryota > Metazoa > Chordata > Mammalia > Primates > Atelidae > Alouatta > Alouatta palliata. The sequence goes on along the minus strand of PVKV010027638.1, from coordinate 19,227 downwards.
GATAACTTGAAATGACAACTAGCTTTGTCTAATATCTCAATCCTCATGAGTAATCTAGGAAAACTGTTAATAAATAAATAAATGTAAATGGGATGAATGCTTATAAATGAATTTTTCAAGCAATTTGAAATCTTAAAGTTATGTTAAATTAAAAAACAGGTCCTAAATGTCTGGTTCATTTCCAACTAAGATTTTTAAAATTCTGTTACAAGGAAAGAAACTTCTAAAAATTATAAAATGATTCTCATTTATAAAATACTTATAAGTGAAAAACAATTCAAGATCTTGCTTTCTAGGTTTTCACTACAAGTAAAGGTCACAAACAGTTAAAAATTCTAGTGAATATGTGTAATTCTATATATAAAATGTGCCTGAATACATAAGGTATATTTTTAATAGGAAAAAAAGTATAAGATGGGCATAAAAATGTGTTCCTTACTGAGAAAAGAATGATTTAGAGTCAGGCACAGTGGTTCATATGAGGGAGGCTGAGGTAGGAGGATCACTTGAGGCCTGGAGTTTCAGGCTGCAGGGAGCTATGATTGTGCCACTGCACTCTAGTCTGGCTGACAGAGTGAGACCCTGTCTCAAAAAAATAAAAATAAATTTTTTTTAATTTAAAAATTTTTTGAAGAATAATTTTGTCTAATTTAGAATTTATTTAAAGGTTATTTCAAAATACAGAAATGAGAAAGAAACAGAATACAGAAAGGGAGAGAGAGATGTGAAAAAAGCTATGGATATGAAGATATGTTTTTTAAGGAAGGTTAAAAACAAAAGAATAACTTTGTATGAGAAAGAATCTCGTGTAATGAATTTTTGTTCTAAACTAAAATGACTCGTTATTAAGGATAAGGAATTGTAGGACAAAGAAGGAATTGTAGGACAGAGCAGAAAGTCCAAGCCCATCAACAATGATCTGAGAAAAGTCATAATCAAGTTCAGGAAAAGACAATGTATAAAAGGAATTCCACATGTGATTAAATTGGCTATAATTAAAAGGGACTGTTTATACTGTCTTTCTAAAGACTGATCTATGATGCTAAAATATACTAATACAAAAACATTTAAATTTGGTTACCTATGTTAAAACAACAGGGTTTACCTAAAGTATTTGCTCTTAATAAAACTGTAAGCGGTTTTGATTTTTACTTCTGAAATCTGTTTCTTTAACACTCATGTTGTAAACTATTTCTATTATTCCTGAGATCTCATTAATTTTCCTACTCTCAGGTTGGAAATGTAGTGTTTTTCATTTCACTTCTTCAGGAAAAGTTCTTTCTTTTTGAAATTTCTCAAATTTATATTAGAAGCACAACCTTTGCTGTACCTTACTGTAACTTCCAGGTCATACATCATTGCCTCCTGTTCTTTCTCCTCTTAAAAAGGTATACCTTTTTGCTTGGCTGGGGTGAAAACTCTCTCCAACCTTTTGTCAACTCCCGTAACTTTTTTTTTCCTAGTTCTAACTCTGCTGTTATGGACTGACATGAACGTGTTTATCTTAAAAGCCTAGAAAGCAATGTTTTCCTGTGGTAGAATTTGATTCTGTACTCTTGGCTTTTCTTGATGTGTCTAAATTGTTCCCTGTAATGAGGAAACTTCTCATGCTGTTACTAAGAATCATGTATTCCCCTACTCAAGGTACTAGGGCTTTTGCTGTTGTTGTTTTTCTTTTTAGACAGTGTCTCATTCTGTCACCTAGGCTGGAGCGCAGTGGCGTGATCTCAGCTCACTGCAACCTCTGCCTCCCTGGTTCAAGCAATTCTCCTGCCTCAGCCTCCTGAATAGCTGGGATTACAGGAGCAAACCACCATGCCCCGCTAACTTTTGTATTTTTAGTCAAGATGGCATTTCACCATGTTGGGCCAGACTGGTCCTGAACTCCTGAACTCAAGTCAATCCACCTGCCTTGGACTTCCAAAGTGCTGAGATTACAGGCATGAGCCACCATGCGTAGCCACAAGGTACTAGTTTTCTTGTTTACATTCCTCTATACACTCACGATCCTTGATATACACTTTCTGTTTCTGATTACATTCAAGTACCCTTTTAATGAGGTTTGACCTCCAGGTTATTTGAGTTTCCCATAAAGAGAAGCAATCACACTACAAAAGGTTTTGCTTTGCATTTCTGGTAACCGGACTTAACAAAAAACAAAGATTTTATGTTTTATCAAGAAAATCCCCTATACTGTCTTTATTAGATTTTCAATTACTTGGGAAAACTGAGCTTTAGAAGGTTAAGGTTTTTCTATCCATGTGACTTTCCATATTCCTTTTGAAGTCTTTTAATTATCACTCTGATTAAATGAATAACTATTATTTATGAGTGACCTCTGATGATTCTGTTTTGATCAAGTGTTTTGAACCTTTTGGCATCTCTGGCAGGTTTCCACAGAATCGAAATCCAAAGTTGTTTCTGACCTAAAATTAACTTTAGGATTTTCTGTTTAGGCCTCTGAAAACCTTCAAAGAGTGAATGTCACATCTTATAGAGATATTAAATGATTCGTCTTATTTGGAAAATTATATGGAATGCATTGACAAATTATAAGTGTATCAGATCTTTCAGTTATATTTATGGGTATGTTATTGATATACATATCCTAAAAAGTATGTAAACTCATTAAAAGACAATATGTTATCAGTCATAATTGATTCTTTTCTAAAGTTATATTTGTATGGATATGTTATTAATGTGAATATTCTAAAAATTATATGAAATTTACAGAAGTATCAGCCGGGTGTGGTGGCTCACACCTGTAATCCAAGCACTTTGGAGGCCAAGGCGGGCAGATCACCTGAGGTCAAGAGTTCAAGACCAGCCTGACTAACATGGTGAAATCCCATCTTTAAAAAACAAAAAAAAAAAGAAAGAAATTCATAGAAGTCTGATGGCTCTGTGATCCTGGGTGTTATCTTAAAATGCTGCTTGGAAGAAATAACTAATTCCTCTTCAGTTGGGAAATTTCACTAGATCTTAACCATGGCTATCCTAAGTTGTTGTCAGCCACTGTTACTGTTCTGAATTATTCTCTGAAAACATCTGCAATCAACTACATTCCAAAACTACTTTCTATTAAAATGACTCCAACAAGTACTTTTTGTTTTTTTGAGATGGGGTCTCACTCTGTTGCCCAGGCTGGAGAGCAGTGGTGAGATCTCAGCTCACTGCAACCTCTGCCTCCAGAGTTCAAGTGATTCTTCTGCCTCAGCCTCCCAAGTAGCTGGGACTACAGGTGGGTGCCATCACACTGGGCTAATTTTTGCATTTTTAGTAAAGACAGGAGCTGACCATATTGGCCAGGCTGGTCTCGAACTCCTGACCTCGTGATCCCACAGCCTCAGCCTCCCAAAGTGCTGGGATTACAGGTGTGAGCCACCGCGCCTGGCCCAACAAGTACTCTTAAACACATTTCTGATAACTTTAAGATCAATGGACTAAATAACAACTTACAGAAGTCTAATATATTAAAGAAACTGATGGGCTCATAAAACTGCTAATGGCCAGCCTTGTAGTGTAAAGGTACTGCGTCTGACTCCACGAAATTGCTAATCAAGATCAATCAAAACTAAAATTTAATGACTTAAAATTAAGTAATTGATGACAATAATATATTTGTGATTTTTCATTTTTGGTTCTTTAATGTTTTGTCTCACAGATTTTAAGAAATTTTTCTCGCATACGCTATCTATAATATACAACAATTTGGTAAAGTATACTTTCGTGAACAAAGATGGAACCATTTGCTTTTTCTCCCTATTGGCTTCATCCCAAAATTTGCAAACCATTTGTATTCTTATTTTTCTTTGCATAAAGTCAGCAACAATCCGCTCTCAAGCAGGATACAACTGGAAATGTAAATGTTGGTTATACTGCTGGGGCTTTGACTGCAATGTCTTATTTTAAAATGTGCATTGAATGCCTGGCTTTCAGAGTTCCTAGACTCAGAGTGAGTCAGTAAAACCTGTCACTTCCTGACCAAGATCCTTCAGACTGTACGTAAGATGTAAAATCTGCCCTGGCTTGGCTTCCTAGCTCAAGAGGTTTCTAAATTGAGATTCCTGTGTGATCAATGTGGGAAAAAAAGGTTGTATCTCTATAGAAAAACTATAATATAATATACCTGTTATTACAGATTGTAGCCCTGTGCATTGCTTTCCAGTTCTGGTTATCTACCTGTAGACTGGACTAGATCCTGAATCCTCCTAATTTCCTCCAATATTTGGTCACAACTATCTAGCTGGCTTCCAGAGCTTTATAAGCTGAAACTAGATAATGTTTTTTTTTGAGATGGAATCTCACTCTGCTGCCCAGGCTGAAGTACAGTGGTATCATCGTGACTCACTACAACCTCCGCCTCCCGGGTTCAAGTGATTCTCGTACCTCAGCCTCCCGAGTAGCTGGGACTACAGGCACAAGCCACCATGCCTGCCTAACTTGTGTATTTTTAGTAGAGACAGGGTTTCACTATGTTGGCCAGGCCTGTCTTGAACTCCTGACCTCAAATGATCTGCGGGCCTTGGCCTCCCAAAGTGCTGGGATTGCAGGTGTGAGCCCCTGGCACCCAGCTGAAACTAGATAAATTTAAGAAATAAGCCCCATGTCTGATTTATGGACCACAAAAAGGTTCAGCAAACTGCCCCAATGTTATAACCAAAGATATTCAAACTACGAATCAGAAGAAAAAGGTGATACTTTTGTACTGTAAATAGCTTTTCCCAAGTAGCTGGAATAAGACTCCACGTCGTAATGAGACTTTTACCCCTCGTAATACTACTTTTCTCACTTGGCACACTAATCAATAGCCTCTGCTGATAACTTAACAAAACCTAAATTAAGAAATACTTTTAAATCGATTCATTAAGAAAATGTCTGTGCTATTTCTAATATTACAAGCTGTGCGTGGATAAATTCCTCTGGGAAAGGTGAATCCCATGTATACAAAACAGGCCATACGGTTACAACAGGTGTCACCTAATTCCCTGTGGTGATTTGATTTATTCAATTGGTTTTCTTTAAGCCTAGATTCACGACTCAAAGCCATTATGCAAACTGACATTGTCATATCACTAGTAAGTTTAGTTTTTATTTTTCCTTTTTAAGCTTTGTATGTGGGCCAGGCACAGTGATTCACACTTGTAATCCTAGCCCTTTGGGAGACTGAGGCAAGTGGATCACTTGAGGTCAGGAGTTTGAGACCAGCCTGGCCAACATGGCCAAACCCTGTCTCTACTAAAAATACAAAAATAAGCTGGGCATTGTGGTGGGTGGCACATGCCTGTAGTCCCAGCTACTTGGGAGGCTGAGGCAGGAATCGCTTGAACCCTAGGTGTAGGTTGCAGTGAGCTGAGATTGTGCCACTGCACTCCAGCCTGGGCAACAGAGTGAGACTCTGTCTTCAAAAAACAAAAAGGAAATTTTGTATCTGTTACTTCTTAAATTTTTACAGAAGTATAACTCTTAACAAAATAATGTTGGCCCAACACTTTGAGATGGTAACAAAAGACTACAGAACAGACAAAACTGAACTTAATACGAGACTCCAGGTAGACTTAGTCTGAGAGCAACTCCTTTCAAACCTCCTCTGCTGCTCAAACGTGGCTAAAAAGGGTTTTGACACTGGCTTGTAGTCACCAATCACTAATCACAATGTGGGATGTGACCAGCAACCACAACAAGGCCATCCAGACACTAGACAACAACAAAAGTTAACTACAGGCCAGGCACAGTGGCTCACGCCTGTAATCCCAGCACTTTGGAAGGCCGAGGTGGGTGGATCACCTGAGGTCAGGAGTTCAAGACCAGCCTGGCCAACATGGCAAAACCCTATCTCTACAAAAAATATAAAAATTTGTTGGGAATGGTGGCGGGCACCTGTAATACCAACTATGGAGAAGGCTGAGCAAGAATGACTTGAACCCGGGAGGCAGAGGTTGCTGATCGCTCTACTGTTCTCCAGCCTGGGCAACAGAGTGAGACTCAGTCTCAAAAAGAAAAAAAAAAAAAGCTTAACTATAGGGCCAGCATGGTGGCTCACATCTGTAATCCCAGAACTTTGGGAGGCCAAGGCAGGTGGGTCACTTGAGATCAAGAGTTCGAGACCAGCCTAGGCAACATGGTGAAACCCTGTCTCTACTAAAAATATAAGAATTACCCAGGCGTGGTGGCAAGCAGCTGTGGTCCCAGCTACTCGGGAGGCTGAGGCACGAGAATCACTTGAGCCTGGGAGGCGCAGGCTGCAGGCAGCTGAGATCACGTCATTACACTACAGCCTGGGCAAGAGAGCGGGGCTTCGTCTCAAAAAATAAATAAATAAATAAAAATAACAGGATGACTGATTAGTCATGATTTCTGAGAAAGATCTTGATCAAAAGGAAGAAATGTAAAAGTTGTCAGCATCAAAATGGAGTCACTAATGTTAAGAAAAACAGAGGCAGGGAAGCCCATGAAGAGAGTTATGTCGTATGCCTGGTAATGAAAAAGGCTCTACGGAAACCACAACCTTGCACAAAGGCTGCCACAACCTTACACACACAAAAAATGCTTCTCTGGCAGCGTCACTTGCCCAGCAACTGCCAGTCTAACCTCGGACTGCTGTCACCCTTGTTACTCATCTTTGCAGCCAAGGATAATTATTTCAAAACAATTAGATAATCCTCCTCACTTTTTCCTTTAAAATTCTTTGTCTTCATTTGTCTTCCCTGTTACCTGACTTATAATAACTCATAAAAAAATTAAAAAGTAAGCTTTGCCTTCCTATACCTCCCCAATAACACAGTTACTGCGGCTTACGTATTCCCATTGCAATGGTCTATTCTGAAATAACCACCATTTTCATCTAGAGAGCCCCTCTGTTATTTAGGGTGACAAGTCTTCAACAAATGGTGTCAAAACAACTGGATATCCACATTGGTGGAGGTGGGATAAATCTTGACCTTTACCTCATACCATTCATAAACGTTAATTCAAGATGAATCATAAGCCCAAACATAAAAGTTAAAACTGGGCCAGGCATGGTGGCTCATGCCTATAATCCCAGCACTTTGGGGCGCTGAGGCAGGTAGATCACCAGGTCAGGAGATTGAGACCATCCTTGCCCACATGGTGAAACCCTGTCTCTACTAAAATATAAAAAATTAGCTGGGGGTGGTGGTGCGTGCCTGTAGTTCCAGCTACTCGAGAGGCTGAGGCAGGGGAATCGCTTGAACCTGGGAGGCGGAGGTTGCAGTGAGCCGAGATTGCATATGGGGCCAGGTGCGGAATCTCACACCTGTAATCCCAGTACTTTCAGAGGCCAAGGCAGGCAGATCACTTGAGTCCAGGAGTTCAAAACCAACATGGGCAATAGGGTGAAATCCTGTCTTTACAAAAAATACAAAAACAAATTTTTGCCAGGCATGGTGGCACACTACTTCGGAGGCTGAGGTGGGAGGATCGCTTCAGCCCAGAAGGTGGGAGGCTGCAGTGAGCCAAGATTGCACCACTGGACTCTAGCCTGGATGACAGAACAAGACCCTATCTCAAAAAAATAAAAAATAACTGGCTTATTTCACATAGGTTGCTTAGGAGGAATCCACCGTGCAAATCTGTCCACCCCCTCAGCCACCGAGCCCCCAGAGATTCTGTATCAAAATTAAAGACCTGCTACCGCAGTGAAAAAAAGAAACTGAATTTGTTATTTTCACCGAAGGAAAAATGATAGACAAAAATCAAACCTGTGGTGCAGGACAGGATTCTGCCTCCTACAAGATTTCTCTGATTCACATACTCAAAGAATGATTTGGTGTGGAGCAGCTGGAGGACTGTTTGAATTTTGCAAACTATCTCTTGTGGGGTTTTTTGTTTGTTTGTTTGTTTGTTTGTTTTTTTGAGACGGAGTCTCGCTCTGTCACCAGGCTGGAGTGCAGTGGCACAACCTCAGGTTCTTGGCTCACTGCAACCTCTGCTTCCCAGGTTCAAGCGATTCTCCTGCCTCAGCCTCAGCCTCTTGAGTGGCTGGGATTACAGGCATGCGTCACCATGCCCAGCTAATTTTTATATTTTTAGTAGAGACGGGGTTTTGCCTTGTTAGCCAGGCTGGTCTTGATCTCTTGACCTCGTGATCTGCTCTCTTCCCGAAGCACTGGGATTACAAGTGTGAGCCACCGCACGTGGCCAATACTTTTAATACTTCCTTACTGTACAATCTTTCTTCGCTACCTTACTATTATTTTCTTACACATTATAAGAGAAAGAATGTATTAGAAGAAGCCTAATCTCATAATTTATGGGAAGCTACAAGGAAAACGGTGGCAACTCTGTGGGATAGACGTGCAACAGTGTGGCATGGTGAGCAAGGCACTGCCATTCGTGTGTGCAGCATTGGAACTGTGCTTCCATTCCATTTTACTGATTGAGAAGATACTGAAAAATATGATAGAAGTGATATTTACTATTCCCTGTTACCTGTTTGCACGCATCGTGCATATGTATGTGTCTTCCTTAAAATGAGTTTTTCCATAGACATTAGTTTCCATTAAACACATAACCATGCAGCACTGTAGACTGTAAGTTCAAATATGAAAATGTATATCTAACACATATAACAGTAAGAGACTAATTAATTAAAATTATAGAAAGCTGCTTTAAAAAAATTAAGACTACATACAAAGCTTCTAGAAGAAAATCTAGAATATCTTTGTGACCCTGTGGTTGACAAAAATTTCTTAAAATACAAAAAACACTAACCATAAAAGAAAAATATGATATACTGAACTGTATCCGAATTAAAATTTTCAAAAGATACGTTTATGGAAATAGAAAAGCCACAGACTAGAGAAATATTCACAATGCACATTTGACAAGATTCACATCCACAACATACGAAGAATTTCTAGAAATCAGTAATATAGAGTCAAACAACCAGTTTGAACAAAGATGTGAACAGACATTTCACAAGTATAAACAGCCAATACACACATCAGAAGATGTTCCTGGCTGGGCACAGTGGCGCACACTTGTGATCCCAGCACATTGGGATGCCAAGGCAGGTGGATCACATGAGGTCAGGAGTTTGAGACTAGCCTGGCCAACATGGTGAAACCCCTGTCTCTACTAAAAACACAAAAATTAGCTGGGTTTGTTGGCACACGCTTATAATCCCAGCTACTCAGGAGACTGAGACATGAGAATTACTCGAACCCGGGAGGCACAGTGATCGGAGATGGCACCACTGCACTCCAGCCTGGGCAACAGAGTGAGACTCTGCCTCAAAAAAATAAAATACAAATGTTCCTAATCATCAACCATCACCAACAAAACGTAAATTAAAACCACAATGAGGTCCAACTTCACAACCACAAGAATGCCAAAAATTAGACAATACCACACAATGGTGAGAATGTTTAACAAACAGAACTTTCATAAATTGCTGAGCAAGTATGGAGTAGAACAACCACACTGACAAGAGTTTGGGAGCTTCTTCTACAGTTAAATATACACCTACTCTACGACTTAACAACAGCGCTTCTAGGTATTTACCCAAGAAAAACAAAGTCCTCTGAAAGAACGCTCACAGCACTTTTTTTCATAATAGGCAAAAACTAAAAACCAACCAAATATCTATCTACAGATTTTTAAAAAGTGGTATATTCATACAATGGCATACTACTGAGCGATAAAAGTGAAGGAACTACTAATACACGTTACATGATACGACACGGATACATCTCAAAAATACGTTGAGTTTAAGGAGCCAGTTGCAAAAGGCTGCACATTACATGATCCCACTCATATGAAATTCTTTTCTTTTTTTTTTTTCTTTTAGACAGAGTCTCACTCTTATCACCCAAACTGGAGTGCAGTGACGCAATCTGGGCTCACTGGAACCTCTGCCTCCTGGGTTGAAGTGATTATCCTGCCTCAGCCTCCCAAGTAGCTGGGATTGCAGGCACCCACCACCACACTGACTTATTTTCGTATTTTTCATAGGAACAGGGTTTCACCACTTTGGCCAGGCTGGTCTCCTACTCCTAACCTAAAGTGATCTGCCCGCCTGCCTCCCAAAGTGCTGGGATTGCAGGCGTTAGCCAGCATGCCTGGCCACTCAATATGAAATTCTAAAAAGGCAAAACTAAATAAGAGTAATAGCAATTAAAACAATAATTCCCTAGGGAAAGAGAGTTATTGACTAGAAATGGGCACAATAAATTTATTGGGGTGGGGAAAACAGCTTATATCTTCATTGGAGTTGGTGAATATAAGTTCTACATCTATTGAAATTTGCTGAACTCATTTTGAAGACTCATTTTAAAATATGTGCATTTTATTAAATGTAAATTACACCTCTAAATAGTAAATTTATTGACAATGTGCAATAGTTATTTAAAAGTTGCATATGACAGACATATTGAATAAAAACAAAAAAATACCTTTGTCCACCTGCAAAGCTTCACCCCAGAGTGGCTCCCAATCAACTGATAACCTGAGTGGAAAAGCAGGGAACACAAAATTGAACTGATCCAAAGCGTCATATCAAAAAGTGACATTAAAATTTAGCAATTTTTTTTTCACTAAATTATTACAGTTAACCAACCCATGGCAGAAAACATTAAAGATTTAATTCAGCAAGATAAGAAAGCAATTTAAAATGTATATGTATCTAATAACATAGACTCAAAATACATAAAGAAATTATCTTTTTTTTTTCTTTTAAGACAGTCACGTTCTGTCACCCAGGTTGGAGTGCAGTGTCACAATCTTGGCTCATTGCAACCCCTGCCTCCCGGGTTTAATCGATTCTCATGCCTCAGCCTCCCAAGTAACTGGGACTGTAGTTGCGCTTCACCTGGCCAGGCTAATTTTTTTGTATTTTCAGCAGAAATGGGATTTCACCATGTTGGCCAGGCTGGTCTTGAACTCCTGGCCTCAAGTGATCCATCTACCTCGGCCTCCCAAAGTGCTGGGATTATAGGCATGAGCCACTGCACCCAACCAAGAAACAATAAATCAATCCAAAAATTATATGAGGAGATTTTAACCTCTCCATAGCTAACAGATATCATAGGTGAAAACTCAGTAAAGCTCTAAACAATTTAAAAAACACAACACATAAACTTGACCAAAAATATACAGAGCCCTGTACTCACCAACTACTGGATTTATGTTCTTCTTTTCACAGATCAGTGAAACACTTATAGAAATGAACTGTATGCTGGGCCATAAAACAAATGATATATTTCAAATGAATGAATGGGGAGCTATCATTAGTAATCTTTGAAAGAGAAGATGAAGAATCAGATGTCAGTGGGAGATTAAAACAAAGTAATACTGACCCAAAGAGAGAAAAATCAAATTAAATTAAAATTCACATCTTAAATGTGAATTCTCAGTAGCACCACAACCTATCATTTCAAATTTTTGAGCTACCTAGGTCATGAAAAGCAAAGAAAAAGCCAGGCCAAAGTAATCTCATTTCCTTTTTAAACAAACTGGTAGTACAAACAAGTAGTGCACTCTGATTTCAGAAAGCATTCAATACCGTTTCTCATGAGGCTTCAGGTAATAAGCCACAATTACCATGAGTCATTCGCACAAAAAGACTCTAGCAGGCAAATAAGGCAAATGGAGAAATACAGTCTGAATGACAGCATCAGTGGGTCAGCGGCTGGTTAAACATCCGTATTCACACTGTGAGGATCACTGGAACAATGTCAATCGGGATTACAAGTCTCTAGTGGCGGCATTTACAGGGTTTTGTCTTTTATCCTCTTCTACATTTATGTAAACATCTTGCATATAAACAAACAAAGCACTGCTTATGTACTCGAAGGTGGAATCGAGTCCAGTTGAATAACTAATCTCTGATACTGAATATGCATTTACAAGATCCCCAGAGGAAATTCTAGTTCTTCTCTTGGCGTTCTATGTGATATTGTTCATACTATCATAGAAATCACCCTCTATTATATTAGCTCTATATTTTTATCTCCCAAGATACACAGGTTTCTATAAAATTTTGCATTTAGCTAAGGAAAACAACTGTACATTATAGGATGGAGAGATCTGCAGCTGACCACAGCACAAACAGTTGCTGAAAATCATAGTGTGGAATTCTGCATCTAGCCGAGATGGAGTAACAGGATTTACGATCCTAACCTGGAATACCAAAAAATGGACAAAATACATGAAGCAACAGTTCTCAGAACATGAGATATCAGGCAACAAAAGATGGTGATCCCATAGAGATGGGCAACAATTAAGGGGAGCCCTCTCATTACCTCAGCTTACCGTCTAGAAACCTTCAGGCCATGTAGCAAAGAGAGACTATGCAAGCAAAGCCCAGTGGATCTTGAGTTTGGAAAATGGAGCAGAGTCTGGGGAGACAAAGGTGGCTACAGGTTGCAGGACTGAACACCAGAGAGATGAAACCTACAGAGTACTCCAAGAATCTACAAGGGATTTCTCTCAAGTATTTGCCAAAGTACTCTGTAGCACATTCACACAGAAATACTACCCAGGATGGGAAAGAATCATTTTTGGAAGACTAGAAATTAGAGAAGAAACAATTACTAATCTTGAAGACACAGTGATAGAAACCATCCCAAATGGAAAGAGGGAGAGAACAAGGAGAGGACTGGGAGTAATGCCTGACGCTTACAAGCTGAGAAGTGTACCTGTTTCTGCCAGTCAGACTAGAAATCTAAAGATGCACAAGGCATTAGGTGGACTACATAGAAGTGTTTTACCTCAATAGCGAGGAGTAATTAGCTCTATACTGAGCTGGCTCTGATCTCATCTAAGAAGCCAAAAAAGTGCCAGACACAGTGGCTCACGCCTATAATACCCAGCACTATGGGAGGCCAGGGCAGGCGGATTATGAGGTCAAGAGATCAAGACCATCCTGGCCAATATGGTGAAACCCTGTCTCTACTAACCATACAAAAATTAGCCAGGCGTGGTGGCGCATGCCTCTAGTCCCAGCTACTCAGGAGACTGAGGCAGGAGAATCACTTGAACCTGGGGAGTGGAGGCTGCAGTGAGCCGAGATCGCACCACTGCACTCCAGTCTGGAAACAGAGCAAGACTTTGTCATGGCAAAAAAAAGATATAAAACTCAAGTTATTTTCAAGTAACTTAACCTTGTCCCAGGGAAAGAAAAAAAGCGGCCCACACTGGCAGATCATGAGGTCATGAGATTGAGACCATCATGGCTAGCACGGTGAAACCCCGTCTCCACTAAAAATCACAAAATATTAGCCAGGCGTGGTGGCATGCGCCTGTATTCCCAGCTACTCAGGAGGCTGAGACAGGAGAATCACTTGAACCCAGGAGGCAGAGGTTGCAGTGAGCTGAGATCGTGCCACTGGATGCCAGCCTGGGCAACAGAGCGAGACACCATCTCAAAAAAAAAAATAGCTTAAAAGCGTTTATGAGAGTGTTTATATAAAAAATCCAGTACCCAATAAGGTAAAATTAGGTCTGACATCCAATCAAAAATATGAAGCAGGCAAACAGATAGGAAAACATGACCAATGAGGAAAATAATCCATCAACCAAAGCAACTTCAGCAAAGTCTCAGGATACAAAATCAACGTGCAGAAATCACAAGCATTCCTATACACCAATATCAGACTAAAAGAGAGCCAAATCAAGAACCAACTGCCATTCACAATTGCTACAAAGAAAATAAAATACCTAGGAATACAACTAACAAGGGATATAAAGGACCTCTTCAAGAAGAACTATGAACCACTGCTCAAGGAAATAAGATAGGACACAAACAGATGGAAAAACATTCCATGCTTATGGTTAGGAAGGATCAATATTGTGAAAATGGCCATACTGCCCAAAGTAATTTATAGATTCATTGCTATCTCCATCAAGCTACCTATGATCTTCTTCACAAAACTGGAAAAAACACCTTAAACTTCACATGGAACCAAAAGAGAGCCCACGTAGCCAAGACAATCCTAAGCAAAAAGAACAAAGCTGTACGCATCACACTACCTGACTTCAAAGGCTACAAGCCTACAGTAATCAAAACAGCATGGTACCAGTACCAAAACAGAGATATAGACCAATGGAACAGAACAGAGGCTTCAGAGGCAACACCACACATCTACAACCATCTAAACTTGGACAAACCTGACATAAACAAGCAAAGGGGAAAGGATTCCCTGTTTAATAAATGGTGTTGGGAAAACTGGCTAGCCATATGCAAAAAAACAGAAACTGGATCCCTTCCTGACACCTTACACTAAAATTAACTCCAGATGGATTAAAGACTTAAACATAAGACCTAACACCATAAAAACCCCAAAAGAAAACTTAGGTAAAACCATTCAGGACATAGGCATAAGCAAGGACTTCATGGCTGAAACACCAAAAGCATTGGCAACAAAAGCCAAAATAGACAAATGGGATCTAATTAAACTCCAGAGCTTCTGCACAGCAAAAGAAACAATCATTAGAGTGAACCGGCAACCAACAGAATGGGAAAAATTTTTTGCTATCTACCCATCTGACAAAGGGCTAATATCCAGAATCTACAAAGAACTAAAACAGATTTACAAGAAAGAAACAAACAAACCCATTCAAAAGTGGGCAAAGGACATGAACAGACACCTTTCAAAAGACATACATGAGGCCAACAAACATGTGAAAAATGCTCATCATCACTGGTCATTAGAGAAATGCAAATCAAAATCACATTGAGATACCACTTCACGCCAGTTAGAATGGCGATCATTAAAAAATCTGGAGACAACAGATGCTAGAGAGGATGTGGAGAAACAGGAACACTTTTACACTGTTGGTAGGAGTATAAATTAGTTCAACCATTGTGGAAGACAGTGTGGCGATTCCTCAAGGACCTAGAAATAGAAATTCCATTTGACCCAACAATCTCATTACTGGGTATATATCCAAAAGATTATAAAATCGTTCTATTATAAAAACATATGCACACATATGTTCATTTCGGCAATGTTTACAATAGCAAAGACCTGGAACCAACCCAAATGCCCATCAATGATAGACTGGACAGGGAAAATGTGGCACATATACACCACGGAATACTATGCAGCCATAAAAAACGATGAGTTTGTGTCCTTCAAAGGTACATGGATGAACCTGTAAACCATCATTCTCAGCAAACTGACACAAGAACAGAAAATCAAACACCACATATTCTCACTCATAGGCAGGTGTTTAACAATGAGAACACATGGACACAGGAAGGGGAGCATCACACACTGGGGTCTGTTGGGGAGGACTAGGGGAGGGACAGTGGCGATAGGAAGGTTGGGGAGGGATAACATGGGAAGAAATGCTAGATATAAGTGACGGGGGGGGCAGAAGGCAGCAAACCACATAGCCATGTATGTACCTTTGCAATATTCCTGCATGATCTGCACATGTACCCCAGAACCTAAAGTACAATAAAAAAAGTATAATATATATTTAAAAAAAGAAAATACATTAATTAATGGAAGATGAGACATTAGAGAAGAAAAGATTACTGAAATGGAAAACATAGTGGTAGAAACTACCCAAAATAAAAAGTGGAAGAGAAAAAAAATTTTTTTTTAATGGATAGAACATGAGTGAGTTGTGGGTCAAATTCAAGCAGGCTATTACACATGTAATGTAACTGTAGTTTTCTAGGAAGCGGAGGGGGGAATAATTGAAGAAATTATGGCCAAAATTGGTCTGAATTTCATGAAGACCAATAATCCACAAAACCAAGACACCCAACAAAACCAAATAAAAGAAAAATGAAGAAAATTACACTGAGACACATTATAATTAAATTGCTCAAAATCAGCATTAAGAGAAAAATCTTAAAAGTAGCAGGGGGTTGGAAAAAGGATGATCCTATTTAAAGGAACAAACCAAAGGATGACTGATTGCTGAACTCTTATCAGAAGCAAAGTGAGCAAGAGAACAGTGGAGTAATGTCAGTACAGTACTGACAGAAAGAAAAACAAAAAAAAAGCTGTAAACCTACAATTCTATACCCAGCAAAAAATGTCCTTCATAAATGAAGGCAAAGTAAAGCCATTTTCAGATACATGAAAGCTGAAAGAATCCATCACCAATAAGCCTATACTATAAAAGATGTTTAAAAAGTCCTTGGAGTTGCCACAGCTAAATTTAAATTAGAAAAAAAACAAAAAACAAGTAGTCCTTTAGGCAGACAGAAAAGGATATCAGACAGAACACAGATCTACATGAGTAGCACATGGTACCTACATGAGTACCGAAAATGGTAACCACATGAGTAAATACGTGAGATTCTAAGACTCTAAGCATATAAATCTTTAGCACATAAATAGATGTTTTGATTAAATTAGATATAAAAATAGGCATTTCTGTTTAAAAAAATAATAAAGTATAGGCTTTAGAGCATACGTAAAACAGCGTGGTGCCTTACATCTGTAGTCTCAGCTATTCAGGAGGCTGAGGCAGGAGGATTCCTTGAGCCCAAGAGTTCAAGGCTGCAGTGAGTCATGATCACATCACTGCACCCCAGACTAGGCCAAAGAGCAAGAACTGACTCAACCAAAAAAAAAAAAAGTAAAAGTAAAATGTGTGATAAAAATTACATAAAGTTTAACAAAGGAATAATGGAAGTATAATTTGTAAGCCTCTTCTACACATTAAATAGGATAACATCACTCAAAGATATACTATGAAATAATAAAGAAGTACAGTGGAGGCCAGGCGCAGTGGCTCATGCCTGTAATCCCAGCAGTTTGGGAGGCTGAGGCAGTGGATCACTTGAGGCCAGGAGTTCAAGACCAGCATGGCCAACATGGCAAAAAAATTAGCTGGGCATGGTGGCATGTGTCTCTAGTCCCAGCTGCTCAGGAGGCTGAGGCAGGAGAATTGCTTAAACCCAGGAGGCAGAGGTTGTAGTGAGCCAAGATCATGCCATTGCACTCCACACTGGGTGACAGACTGTCTCAAAAAAAAAAAAAGAAAAAGGTATAGTGTAAAACCTTGAGCAACTATCAGCAAATAAACAAACAAAAACATAAAATAGAGTCATCTTTTTAAATTCAATTAATCTGGAAGAACACAGAAAAACAGGAAAAGGGAAATCAAAAAGCAGATGAAATAAACAGAAAATAGCAATATAAATTTAAATCTATAATGAAATCACATTAATATCATAGACCCTAATTAAAATACATAGATATTAAAATACAAATAAATATACATATTTTTCTATTCTACCAGACTAACGGTTCCTGTAAGCAGATATAGTTTCCTGTGTTTCTCTGCATTGCCAGAACTGTCACATAAATGGTCTCTCATAAACAGACGGAGAGGACAGGGGAAAGGTGGAAAGAAGGTCAATCTACTGACTCCCATTTTACTACTCTTTATTCCACAGGAAACTAATATTATTACTCATTCACGCAACTATGACCTCTTCAGTAAGGTAAGACCACAAAAATCCAGATATGATACCACTACATAAAACACTTCTAATTAACCCAGTCTCATATCATATAAGCTTTTTAATGCATTTTTAATAGCTTTCCCAATGACAGCATTTTTTATCTCTATACCTGACCCACACTGACAGTAATGTCCCAATCAACCAAGCAAAAAGGACAGTCGCTGTTCCAGGCAGCCAACACAAGCGACCCGCAGAGAGAAGAAGAAGGTGAATCTCCACAGCTGCTGAGCTAACTAGAGAGACTTCATTCTAGGTATTAAATCAGAACGCCTAAGAGCACAGACATACAACAATTCTTGACAATTTTCACCTTGTTTAGTAAGGGCTTCTCGGAGAGCAGGAGTTATCATAGCTCTTCTTTCACCATCTTCGTTCCTCCCCATGTTCCCGAACAAACTAGTCTTCTCTTCCTGCTGTTCCTTTTCTCTCTGCATTAAAATTAAAAGAATGAAATCCAGAATTGGCAATGTGCAATGCAAATAACGGCACGGTCATGAACACCTCGCATCAGTAAAAAGGTCCATTATGAGGCTGGGAGGGGTGGCTCACGCCTATAATCCCAGCATTTTGGGGGGCTGAGGCAGGTGGATCACCTGAGGTCAGGAGATGGAGACCACCCTGGCCAACATGGTGAAACCCATCTCTACTAAAAATACAAAAATTAGCCGGGCATGGTGGCTCACACCCGTAATCCCAGCAACTCTGGAGACTGAGGCAGGAGAATCGCTTGAACCCAGGAGGCAAAAGGTACAGTGAACCGAGATCTCGCCACTGCACTCCAGCCTGCGCGACAGAGAGAGACTCTGTCTCAAAAAATAAATAATTATAAATAATTTAAAAAATTTTTTTTAAAGGTATGTCATGAACCATGGCTCACAAAGCCTGTCCTCTCCAAAGTAAACACATTCCCAGCAAGACAACAATCTAAAGACATGCCAGGATGTTCTTTAAGTAACTGTACTCAAACACACACGCCCAAAAACATAAATCTACAATTCACTTGTCTAAGTGTCAGACATTTTCAGCAATCTGAGTACACACAGCTACCTAACTTGAGCAAGTTTTTTATTTTCTCTGGATTTCAATCTCCTCATCTGAAAAGGAAGAAAAATAATACCAATAGAGAAGAAATATGTTGAAGTTTAAATGAAATAAAATCACAACACAACCCCTGATGTATAAAAGGTGTTCAATAAATTATAGCTGCTGTTGGTATTACATCTCTTAGCCCCAAAAACAAGTGAAAAAAGGACTCTAAGCCACCCTGAGGGCCATAAGCACAGACACCAAGTTATCCCGCTACCACCAACAGCCATCCCAATAGCTCCTTCTATTTTATTTTTTGAAACAGCGTCTCACTTTGTCGCCCAGGCCAGAGTGCAGTGGCACAGTCTCGGTTGACAGCAACCATCCCCTCCCAGGTTCAAGCAATTCTCATGCCTCAGCCTCCCGATTAGCTGGTGTGGGGGGCCTTTGGCCAAGCCTCAGATGATAAAAGTTGCCATTTACCAGAAATCACACGGACTTTCCCAACCGTTAACAACTTGCAGCTGCCCCCATCTTTCTCAACCGTAATCAACTTGCAGCTGCCTCTGCCTTTCCCGGCCACGAGCGCCACGGGCGCTCGTGGCTCCTCCCTTGTTTCTGCCTGAGCTGCCCCGAGATTTCCTCGGGCTGCCCCTCCTCCCTCGCCTCCCAGTTACTTGCAGCTGCCTTTATAAGCTGCTTTCCCCCGCTGAATAAACGAGACTTGATCAGACTCCTGTCTTGTC
>PVKV010027637.1:0-26158 GCA_004027835.1 Alouatta palliata | reverse complement strand
TGGTCTTAAACTCTTGACCTCGAGTGATCCACCCATCTTGGCCTCCCAAAGTGCTGGGATTACAGACATAAGTCACTGCACCCAGCTTTGTGTCCTGTTTTCTGACCCTCCTCCCTGCCCTTCTTTACCTTTCCTGCCAGAGCTCTACTGAACTATGTTCATTTTTTTGGACACTCCCCCCCACCCGCCCCAGTTCTTAGCGTATTCTGCTTGTGCTACATGCATCATTCCATTTCTCTCCTCCCATCATCTTTGGGTTAACTCCAGCTGATTCTTCAGAACTCAGGGTAAATATCATTTCCTCTACAAAGCCTTCTCTGAATCCCCAAGACTGGGTTCTTCCTCAAAGCATGTGCTCCCATCCTGATCTGAATGTCCCCACCAGGGCAGTCCTCACACTATATTAGAAATTGTGGGTATACTTGTCTGTATTTCCCTCTAGACTGCAAACTCCATAGACAAAGGAACTGTATTTTTCTTGTTCACTATCTTATCTCAAGTGAGTAGAGAAATAACTGGCACATAGTAGATGATCAGTAATATTTATTGAAAGAATGAAGAGCCAAATTAACTAATTTACAGTAAGAAATCACTGTCATGGGAGCTGGAATAGTTTTTAGTCCACATGGCCAGCACACACTCTCTCTAGAAGTAGACCAACATGAGAAACAAAAGAGGGTTCTGGGTGACAGAATGAGAAGTAAGGGATACTGAAATAATCTGATGTTGAATTGTAACTGACTAGGACAGCATCTTCTAATTATCTTAGACAGCAAAGATCTTGGGGCTGATATAATCAGTCTGTTGGTTAAGGCTCCCTCTCTCCTGGACAGAGCTAGGAGGGGTCCACCCGTCACTCCCTCTGGGACTATATTTCTCCCCCTCTCTGCATCATGAGATGGATAAGCTCTTTCCTGACATAGACTACTCTGGTCCAGTCACGTTTTGCAGATCTGAGATTTATTTTGTCACTCTAAGATGATGTGGGGTATGGTTCATCTCTCCCAAAATAACCTCTTTCTCATTTTCAAGTTCTGGAAGAAGCCCCCTTGTAATCTGCTTTGAAGTTGCAGAATGTTCCAAATGGCTTCTGCTATTCAGAGGTGCAGTGGGTCACTTTCTATTCAAATAATCAAGAAAGATTTTATGGAGACAGTTGCACTTGATCCTACTTTTGATTCTGACAAATGAAGATGAGCTATATGCTAAGATGTTGAGAAGAAATGAAATTTTCAAGCTAAAGCTGGAAGAGAAGGAGATGCTGGGGTGTGAAGAGCTGTAGATGCTAGAATTCAGAGTCTGACATTTATCTAGAGGCAACAGGGTACCATGAAGGTTTTCGAGCTGGGGAGAGACACATCAACAATTGCTTAATGTACATTAGCCTGACCTCTGTGCAGGAGACTGAACAGACAGAGGCAGGAAGCAAAGCAGAAGGCCTAGAGAGCTAGACAGGAGTTAGGAGATTACTCTCCTCAAATAAAAATAGCCAGTTGAACAGAGTGATAGGTGAGAAATCTATTTCTTTAATTTGTCACTGTAATAGTATATGATAGCCAAATATATAAACACATCTATAGAAGTTTATTAAGCAGCAATTAAAAGCAAGCAAACAGGCTGGGCTCACACCTGTAATCCCAGGCTGAGGTGGGCAGATCACCTGAGGTCAGGAGTTCGAGAAAAGCCTGGCCAACATGGCAAAACCCCACCTCTACTAAAAATATAAAAATTAGCTGAATGTGGTGGTGCGTGCCTATAATCCCAGCTACTCAGGAGGCTGAGGCAGGAGAATTGCTTGAACCCAGAAAGTCGAGGTTGCAGTGAGCCAAGATCACGTCACTGTACTCCAACCTGGGCAACAGAGTGAGACTCCATCTCAAAAAAAATAAAATAAAAATAAAAAAATAAAAGCAAGCAACAAAGAAATTTAATTTCTAAAGAAACATTTACTAAATAAAGACTGATGGTGGATGAGGTTTAAAATATTCATTAGGACAATGCTACAATTTTGAATGGTCCAATAGCTTCAATCCTTAGATGAGTCTGTAGATTACAGATTTGGTTACACTGGGCTCCAAAAACTGTCCACATTCAACTTGTGGGGTTAAAGCAGTCTGGGGTACTAGTCAAGTCACAGGGATGGGGAACCTTTTTGGTCTAGACCATGTCTACATTATATTATCTAATATTATACTGGGATCCATCCTGTACCCTGTAGGGTGATCTGCCAAACATTTCACTTGTAACCCTAAAGAGTAAAGGTGAGATGATGGTAGGGCTGATTTTGGAGAGTGAGTGGTAAGACTTCTTACATCGAACCCGTTTACAGTGCAAAGTTTTTTTCCTGTAGCGGTTCTTCAGTGATCAAGTCGTGGAAGGGAAGGGAGAGTGAGGTGGTTACATATGGGCACCGCTATTGTTATGTCGGAAAATACTTTTTGATGAACAGTCATTTCCTTCCACTGCCGGAGGGTGTTGATAATGAGCAAATTACCTTTTACTCCCTCTGGTGTGGATGTGAAATTGGCTGTTAATAGAGTTGCTAATGCTACCGGGTTAGCATGTGATTGTTCTATTTTAAGCCAATTTAAGTTATATTTGGGGAGTAGCCAATCAGACACCTCGCTAAGAATATGGGCCCAACTGCAGCATTTAATACTGAGAAAGCTGCCTCACCCACAGATGTAGCTGTGAGCAGAAAGTGCTTAACATGCTGTCGTTAACATGAAATGTTTTAATACAATGTCTTTTTTCCTTTGTAGGTACAAAAATGGTCTCATTAGGCAAATACCAAATGTTTTCATCATAGGATAGGACCCATTTCAAACTCCAAGACTACAGAATGCCATCAGCCAATGATGTACTTTGTTTAATATAACAATGGGTTTATATTGGTCATTTCATTACTGCTTGTTACACAGTGAAAGCTTACTAGAAAATGAAGTGCTCAGAAATTAGTTGAAAGGAACAAAAGAGGTGAGAGATTTTTCCGAGTTATATGCTCGATTGGGCTAATTAAAGGTACAGATGCATTAGTGGGTTATGGACACCTTTGATTTCTAAAGACGCTTTCCTAGGAGGGGGATGGGGTGTATTCTAATCACAGATGGCACTGAGAGCTTCCCAAGGCCAGAGGGCACAGTTCTTCTCTTACATGCTCCCTAAGTCTCTCTCTAAGCCTCTCCCTAACCACCTATTGCCACCTGGCACCTGGTGGGTGGATTGAGCACATTACTTGGGAAAGTTTCTTGATTAATTGGAATTTTTTTTTAAAGGCAGATTTTGATAACAAAATAGGAATATTCTTGAACAAAGCACTGTTGGGTTTCATGTTTTATTGGATTTTCATGCTTTAAATATAAAGCTCATTAACTACACACAGAGAAGGAAACAGGTATGAAGGATGGAAAATAAAACTCAACTGATGGGATACAGAAAGGTACAGTATGTGCCATTCTGGTGTGGATTAACTGGGCTTGGCATGATTGTGGCTCCTGTCAGCTGATCAGTTTACTGGACTGAAGAAGTTACGGGAATGGAAAGCACTGGTGCCTCACATTACCCCAACCCCACCCCTGCCAAAATACGGAAATTCTATGCCCATACTCCCTAAATTGCTATTAAGATCGGCGACCATGGAAAACCCATCTGTTATGGCCTCCTGCTCATTTAACAAACATTTGTGGAGACCTGCCTTGTGGCAGGCTGGGATTTAGAGGTGACTAGGACAGGGTCCCCGACCAAGGGAGTGCAGAGTGCACTGGGGAGGCACTTATCTGAAAAGTATAACATATGGTGACAAACCAGCGGTAGGAGATGATTAAAAACTTGGGAATTTGGAAAGTACTTTTAGTGTTGACTTTTTTTTTTTTTTTTTTTTTTTTTTTTTGAGACAGAGTTTCGCTCTTCTTACCCAGGCTGGAGTGCAATGGTGCGATCTCAGCTCACCGCAACCTCCGCCTCCTGGGTTCAAGCAATTCTCCTGCCTCAGCCTCCCGAGTAGCTGGGACTACAGGTACGTGCCACCATGCCCAGCTAATTTTTGTATTTTTAGTAGAGACGGGGTTTCACCAGGTTGACCAGGATGATCTCGATCTCTTGACCTCGTGATTCACCCACCTCGGCCTCCCAAAGTGCTGGGATTACAGGGACTTTTTTTTTTTTTTTTAAACAAACTCATAGATAGTACTTATGATGTGCCAGGCACCACTTTATGGACTTACAAGTATTAGCTCATTAATTCTCCCAACAACCTCCAGAGGCAGACACTATTATTATTTTCATTCTATAGTTGAGGAAACTAAAGCATAGAGAGGTTAAGTAACGTTCCCAAGGTTATACAGTTCATCAATGCAGACCTAGGATTTGAACTCACACCATCTTGCTTCAGGGTTCATGCCCTCAGCCACTACATGCTGCCATCCCTTTAATCCAGTCCCTGGAAGATGAATAGGATTTGGACAGATAGAGAAAAGCAGAATGGCTGAGAGGAGCACATCAAGGACAGCATTCCAGGTAAAGGAACAAGCTTGTTCAAGGGCACTGATGTGTGACCACATGTGGCCCACAAGGAGAAATCCAGTGGTCAGAGCAGAGGGATAAGAAGGGATGCTGTCTGGGGTGTGAGTGCCAATCTTGGAGGAACAGAAAGGGAGCCGGCAAAGAGGGCCGAGAAGGAGCCCACAGAAGGAAAACCAGAGAAGGGGTCTCTCCAAAGGAGAGAAGGAAGATAAATTACAGCAGAGTCCACAGTGTCAGCTGCTGCAGAAGTTCAAGTAAGAAGAGGAAAACCAAGCCATTCTTTTGGAGATTAGGAGCCTCTGCTGTAATTGCCCAAGGGTTCTTCCTGCTCACTGCACAGATAAGACCAATTCACTGAGACCATGGTATTGCAGTAAAGAAAGAGTTTAATTAATGCTAGGCTAGTCACATGGAAGACAGTTATTACTTAAATCAGTCTCCCAGATAACTCAGAAGGTAGGGTTTTTAATGAATAATTTGGTGGGTAGGAGGCTTACGGAATGGGTGCTGCTGATTAGTTGAGGAAAATGGTCCTTGCGTGCTGACTCTCCCTCTGGGTGACGGCCATGGGACTGGTTGAGTCACAAGTCATGGGTCTGGGCAGGTGGTCAGTAAGTTGCCAGAATGCAAAAGTCTGAAAATCATTTCAAAAAACCAATCTTAGGTTCTACATTAGCTATGTTACCTATAGGAGCAGTTGGGGAAGTTACAGATCTTATGATCTCTGGCTACCTGACTCCTAAGCAGTAAGGGATTATAGAAACTATGCCTACATTTTTTTTTGAGATAGAGTTTCGCATTTGTTGCTCAGGCTGGAGTCCAGTGGCGAGATCTCAGCTCACTGTAACCTCTGCCTCCTGGGTTCAAGCGATTCTCCTGCCTCAGTCTCCCAAGTAGCTGGGATTACAGGAGTGCGCCATCATGCCCCGCTAATTTTGTACTTTTAGTAGAGATGGGCTTTCACCATGTTGGTCATGCTGGTCCTGAACTCCTGGCCTCAAGTGATCCACCCGCCTTGGCCTCCCAAAGTGCTGGGATTAGAGGTGTGAGCCACCACGCTCAGCCAAGAAACTATGCCCATATTTTAAGTAGAATTCAGGCCCCTCCCATAATCCTAATCTTCTGGCCTTTCATTATTTTATTCAGTCTCTGAGCAAGTGTCGGGGAGAGGGGTTAGTTTTAGGGAGAGACTGTTATCATCCTTGCTTTAAAGTTAAACCATAAACAAAACAAAATTCCTCCCATGGTTAGCTTGGCCTATGACCAGGAATGAGTGTGACAGCCAACCTGTGAAGCTAGAGGCAAGACGAATTCAGCCATGCTTGATTTCTCTCACCGTCATAATCTTTGCAAAGGCGATTTTGCTGCTGACCTTAGTGAACACAGGGTGGGTAGATTAGAGGACTGCAGTTACGCTTAGTGATGAAGAATTGATGGGAGGAGAGAGTGGTGTGAATGTCTTTCTAGAAGTTCTATAATAAAGGGAAGAGGGGAGAGAGAGAAAAGAAAGGGAAAGCGAGAGATAGAGAGGGAGTGAAATGGGATGGAAGGGAAGAGAGTGAGCCTAGCTTGGGGTCAGAGGTAGGCGGGAGAGCAGAGAGTGAGGGGGTGAGAGAGAGGTGGGGTTGGGGAGGCAGACCACATGAAGAAGATTGAGATTCACAATTTCTCCTTGGCATACCTCAACCTGAGCACACACTCTTTGGGGCACAATGTAATTATTATGTCTTTCAGGCAGTGGAGCGTAACATGAAAAGGTTCAGTTGCAGATTTAGTACAGGCAGCTTTATAGGACATCTTAGATCGTGAGGACTTTGAGGGAAGACCTATGCTTCCTTAACAGAGTACCAGGCAAAGAGAAGGTTCTTTGTGTGTTTGTTGAATGAATAAATGGGTCTTATTTACATTTTTATTGTGAATATTATAAAAAAAGAACATGGCACTGATTTTAAAACACTTGGGAATACAGTCATAAAAAATGAAAATTTTATGGCTTGCAAGTCATTTCAGGAAATGTTGCAAATACATATATCCCTTCTGCCCGGGGCCTTGAGGTAATAGGGCCATTATAGGATTTCTCATTGGGTCATCAAAAAACTTTCTGCTCTTATATTCCTGCTACTTTACAGACAGATTCTGTATTTTATTAAAGGTAGGAAAAATAAATTGTTGCTGAAGCATAGGGTATAAAGGTGTTAAGAAAATGTAAGACAATTTTACTTGTGTCTTGCCTACTAATTTGGATAAATGTTTATTCTCAAAATGTTCCAACATTATCTTTCTTCTTCCAGAAAGGTCAGGCACATGCCTCTAAAAATACATTTAGTACATTTGAGAATATTTTTCAAGTGATTTATTGGAGTAATGTATGGACTATTTATTTAAATATATCTCTTATTTCCAGTAATGCTACAACCTCATTAGAAGCGACTTGGCTCATTGCTTAAGCAAAATGATTTAGCTATTTAGGAGCTTTCCTTTAAAAATATGCTATTTTCCTCGAACAGTTTACCAGAATTGGGGATCTATTTTTAGAAAAGTACATGAGAATGGGTAAGGTCATAGCCCTGAACCTTAGGTAATTCCTTGAGAAGTTGTATCTATTGTATGTTCAGGTTCATTTTTCTCCATTCCTGGTTCACCAGCAGGGAGGAATTCTTCACTTGAGATATGAGGACACAGAATTCCTCTCTGGGCAATTGTGGGATCCTCTGGAGAGGCTCTGTCTTGGCAGGCACCCAGCTAGTAAGGTATCGGGCCTGGTTTTAGCAGTGAAAAACTGCTTCCACTCTTTGGTGACATAAGAAAACGACTTTACATATTAGAAACTAAAATTTGCTAACTACTGAGTGTGCAATGCATAATCCCCACTCTGTAGCTAATACATTCGGATTCTTACAGCATATACATAAGTTATGAAGCAGGACCAGAAAATGAGTATGTGTGATCCTGAGAGCTGAAATATTGCCAACATTGTGGCTTTGAAGTGTTTTTCCTGTGGCCTTCCTCTGACCCCTGCCTCTCCTCACCATCCTGAATTTTGTGTTTATTATTTAACTGTGATTTAAAAATACTTATATCACATATGTACCTTCCTAAGAGGAGGGAGGGAAGGAGAGAGAAAGAGAGAGATGGAGGGAGGGAGGGAACAAGGGACACACACACACACGTATGAGAGGAGAGAGAGAGACAGAGACAGAATTCCCTTGAATACTTTAATGTCAGTTTAGAAAATACACACATTTCCTCAGATGTTTTGTTCTATCTAATGATCCCAATTCAACTGTTATAGGATGCTAAATATGTTATTGTATTGAAAAATTAAAAAATTTATTAAATCTAGTTGTCGCACATAGAAGGGAACTGGCAGTTTCATGTATTGTTTATAGAACGTTAATTGCCTTTTTTTCTTGAAAGTAATTTAACAATATGGATGGAAAAAAGTCTTTAAAAAAATACAATTGGCCAAGCAATTTCCCTTACAGGATTTTATTCTAAAGGAAAAATAGAGTAAGTATACAAAGATGTTTGCTTAAAGATGTTAACTGTAGTGCCAGGTGTGGTGGCTCACGCCTGTAATCCCAGCACTTTGGGAGGCCGAGCCGGGTGGATCACGAGGTCAGGAGATCAAGATCATCCTGGCCAACGTGGTGAAACCCTGTCTCCACTAAAATACAAAAAATTAGCTGGGTGTGGTGGTACGTGCCTATAGTCCCAGCTACTTGGGGGGCTGAGGCAGGGGAATCACTTGAACCTAGGAGACAAAGGTTGCAGTGAGCCAAGATCGCACCACTGCACTCCAGTTTGGTGACAGAATGAGATGCCCTCTCAAAAAAAAAAAAAAAAAAAAAGGTAACTGCAGAGTGACTGATAATAGCAAAAAGAAAAAAGAAGACAAAATCTAAAAGTTCAGAAGTTATTGGTTAAATAACTGTGCAATGATCTAAAATGATGAAAGAATGTGCATGTTATAGTGAGTGGGAAAAAAGCTATATAAGACATAACAGTTATATAAAAACAACAGTTATATGGACCATCCTATACGGAAGACAATCTAATTTTTATAAAAATAACGTCTGGCCAGGCATGGTAGGTCGTGCCCGTAATCCCAGCGCTTTGGGAGGCTGCAGCGAGAGGATCAGTTGAGGCCAGAGGTTCAAGACCAGCCTGGGCAACAGAGTGATTCTCTGTCTCTGCAGTAAAATATAATTTAAAACATTACCTGGGTGTAGTGGTGCATGCCTGTAGTCCTGGGTGCTCAAGAGGCTGAGGTGGGAGGACTGCTTGAGCCCATAAGTTTGAGGCTACATGAGCCATGATGGTGCCACTGCACTCCAGCCTGAGTGACATAGTGAGATTCTGTCTCTAAAAATGAATAAATAAATAAATAAATCTATATTTATGAAAAAAATTGTGAATGCAAAACCACCAAATTTTATAAACGGGGACAAGATTTTAGGTGATTATCGTTGTTGCTTATCTGTATTTTTTGCCTTTCTAGAAGAATAATGTATTATTTTATGAAAATGAAAAATAGCTTGTACTAGTCTATTTATTAAACAGAAAGCTTGGAGATTTTTGATGCTGCCTATCCTCCATTATCCATCTGTGGATGGAAAATTTAAAATCATAGCTTGATACCTACTATGAAGACCTTTTCTCCCTTGCTGTGCTCTCTGGGGATGGAAACTGACTTTATATCAGTGTGAAAAAAAGAAATATAATTACACAACCCCCAAATGCATTCTATTGAACAAAAATTTGAACATCTGCATTACCCTGATCATATGTCCCTGGCTCCAGTCCCTCAGCATGGCACACACATACCACCGCTAGCTAACCACACCTCCTCATGTTTTCCACTGGGTAATTATTTCTAGTTCCATTTGTCACTACAACACCCCCATGAGGTGGGGAAAGTCTATAGTGGCAGGTATGGTAATTATCAAAGCTGCATTTTTTTACTTTGGTAAAAGACTGGTCAAATATTTTAATTTTATAGTCCCCTGGTCTCTTGGAGCCTTTGAAAATAATGGTCAGTAGTTCAGCAAGTTCATTACCTAATTCTCTTAGGGTTGGGGAATATGCATTCTCTGGACCTGCTGATTTACACATTGTACCATGTTTTCAACTATTCCTTTATGTGGTTTATTTCAACTTCTATATTTAAAAGTCTTCATTACTTCCTAATTATCTATGCTTCCTTTCTTTATTTTCTTGTTAAAGACCAATTTAAAAGAGCAGCTCGGTATCTCTGCCACTCAGAGTCATTGTTAATTTCACTCCCCTTCTCATTATGAGTTCAGCCACTTCATTGCCAGAGTTCCTCCTACCCAGCCCGGTTTTCTGCCTTGAACCCTTTTGGCGGTGTTAACTCATTCTGCTTTCTCTGTGGCTGCTCTTATCTTTCTTTCCTCCATGAGCCTTAGAAAGAGTTGCACATTCTTTTTTTTGTGTGTGTGGGTCTTCCTCATCCTTTCTCTATTTCCGCAGTGGGCTTTCTTCCACCCTTAGATCTTTTCAGGATTCTTTGTCAAGCTGCTCCTTGCATTTTTTTATTCAAGGGATCCTGGCCCTCTGTGGCTTAACTGTGATTTGAAAACTTTGTGCCCTTGCCTGTAGTGCTATCTGTGTTTCTTAATTCACCCAAATTGGATTTCTGAAAATCTTTGAGCTTAAGCAAGTTCCTTAATGTTTTTAAATACAGAGATCAGGTCATATCACCTGGGCAGTGGTGTCTTGTGGTCAATAGTATCAAAGACCACTCATGGGAGGGACAGAATCGGTAGAAATGTGAGGTCACTATTCATGTTTTGGGCAGGATATAGACATTTTCAGATCCAAATCTATCCTCGACAAAGAAGCGAAGGCACTGTTGGTGTTCCAAGTTGTTGACATTGAACTTGATTTCCTGGGCAGAGAACACACCTCAGAAGGCAGGCCACTTGCTGTTTTGAAATCCATGCTTAATAAAGGCTGCTCAGGAGTTCCTCTTTCTAGTTTACATTAGGTTAATGGTATGAGAACAAGTGCTAGATTTTACACTCATCAATGTAGGTGCATCAATCCACAGTGTTCCTTCATTCTGTTTTTGACAGTTGATGGCCATGGGGATCTGCAGGTAAACATGTGATTTTTGAGACAGCTTCCCTTCAATCTGCAGCAGCCGTGGAGGCTTGCCATTCAGGTTTCCCTCGAGAGAGAACTTGCTCCAGGGAGTGCACTTAGCTGACAGCCTCCAGCTGTCAGTGTCTCCAGGGCAGCTTCCGGCCAGGGACTGGGTGCAGCAATGGCACCAGGGCCCGTGTTTTCTGGCTAGTGCAGGACTCCTCCGTAGGTGATCTTTGCACCAGATTGTCCTGATGGGCTGGTCAAGTTGTTCTCCGAGCTGCACTGCAGTCTGAGGCTCCTCCTACCTCATCTTCCTTCCTTCCCCCTCTCCTTTTCACAGATGTCAGACCTGCACTGAAGTCTGATGGCTCTCCCTGCCCGCTTCTGCTCCCTCCCCTTTATCTTTCACTAAATCTCTTGCACTTCTAATGCCATCTGAGCATCTGCTTCTTGGAGGACCTGAACTGACACAAGAACCCAGCCCCCTTTTAACCTTGCTAACCCCTCCTGCCTCCACCATCCATCCTGCCTGGCACGAGCTCAGCCATATATTCTTTTATGTTACTTCATGGAAAACTCAAATGCTGCATAGTCACTGAATACATTCCAGGCTAAGTAAAAACGGACCTGGATGTTATTTCCAGTTTGGGATTGCTGTATTTACTACCACTCTCATTCATTAATGAGGATAGTTGTTCTTGTTACAGTTGGATCAAATTGGAGAGTTCTCAGGAAAAAAGCTTGTACTTAAACCT
The DNA here is from genome assembly GCA_004027835.1 of Alouatta palliata. NCBI lineage: Eukaryota > Metazoa > Chordata > Mammalia > Primates > Atelidae > Alouatta > Alouatta palliata. The sequence continues at coordinate 14,771 of PVKV010027637.1, read as the reverse complement.
CAGCAGCACTAGGTGATGCTGCTGTCCCACACAAAGGCAGCAGCCTGAGGTAGGCTTGGCCAGAGCCATCCTGGGCTGTGGGTCCTGCCTTTCCTTGGCTGAGCAGAGCCTTCAGGTCAGCAATCCACTCCAGAATCTGAAAAAGTCATTTCTGTATCCATGATTCTGGACTCTAGAAAAGTATGTAAGTGTGTTAAATTGCTCTCTGAGCTTACAGTGTGTGTGTGTGTGTGTGTGTGTGTGTGTGCGTGTGTGTGTGTGTGTGTGAGAGAGAGAGACAGAGACAGAGAAAGACAAAGAGAGGAGTTTTCAGAAACTCTTGAACTGATTCAGAAACTAACCCTGGTTACTCTAATTTCTCCAGGTGCCCCTGAGTCCTCTGGATCCACAGAACAACTGAAAGTTCAGCAACCCCATCTCCTGTTCCCAGATACGGGAGAAAGATCAATACACATGGTATTGACACCAAAGTCTTTATCTAGAATCCCTCCAAAGAACTGTGTGTCCGGGCAACACTCACGTGTGTTACACAAATAGAATACAGGGTATGGGGGCTTATTCTATGCTTAGTGTCTCTTGCTTGTCTTCTCTGTAGTACAGAACAGGTACTTCCCTGGCCAGGTTTCTTTCTTTAACACTGCCATCTTTGATGCTGCCTCCTGCAACCTCTGACATGTGCAGTTAGCAGTGTGTAAACATAATACCTGTCTTGCAAATCCTCATAGGCAAAGCTGCTGTGTGGGACTAAAAATCTAACCCTGCATTTCATTCATACGCCAAACAGTGGTATCTGTTCTGCACGCACAGTACTCCTGCCGTGGAGCAGCTGGGTAGGCACATTGGTTAATCTGAGTTTAAGAAGTTATTTTCTTACACATGGGATGACTATTTGGTTGCATAGAGAATACATTCATATTAACAGGACTGAATTCATCTGTGCCTCCATTGGGGGAACATCCAGGACCACAGCCATTAATCCACTCTTTAATATTGCCCAATCTCTTGTCCCATTCTGCACCAACAATGGTTAGGAATTTCCCAGAAGACTCCTGGCCCAATGCCTTACAGAGAGACATTAGGAGTATGTCAGCAAGATAATTTTTGAAAGATAGCCCTAATATTGCTGATAGGCTCCACAATCCAAATGCAGTACAACTTACATCTGCTTGATTATAAGAATACAGATTCCCAGGTCTCTGCCCTGGAGACTCTGACTCAGTAGGTCTGAGGTCCCCTTGGGAATATGCATTTTAAACACTCAGCCTAGTGACCATTATCATTAAGCAAGTCCAGGAAATACTGCCCCTTTGTACAAAGTAGGTTCCAGCTACAAATCAATGTGTGAGTCCGATCAGACTCAGCAGAAGCCACAATGCAAAAAAAAGATCATGGAGATGTTAATAGGTAGAGAAAGAACCATCTGTGAGTCATGGGATGCCCTCATCAGGTAATTGCGCACCTAGGGTCCCTGCAGCCACCTGGAATCTTCTGATAAAGAAAGCACTGGGAATCTTTTATTAACATATTTAATGTGCTTGACTAAGGGAAAAAAGTATGGGAAGCCAGGAGGCCTCGTTAGCAACCCTGTGTCATGCATGGCCAATAAGTAATGTTTTCTTTCTCAGGAAATGTTTAGTTTCACTCTTGGTTGTCTTTCTCCAGGGAGAAACCAATGGGCATACATACACTTAAATAATAGTCTTCCTAAAAGGGCTGGGGGTCCCCAGGGCTCCATGGGCAGGGTCTGGGAGGAGTAAGAGAAAGCCACATGGAAACCTGCCATGGACAAGGTTGTGGCTTCCATGAGAGAGCAGTCTGCCACGTTATGTCCCCGGCTGCCCTCCTCCTCCACTGGGATCAGCCTTGGAATCCCCAGGAACCCCATAATATTGACCCACCCAGTGAGAGCTCCCTCCAGCCCTTCCTTGTGGCTGAGGGGAGACTGCAGCTTTTTTGCCGGTGAGGACTGACTAAGAAAGATAAAGTGCAGAACCTCAGCAAGAAGCTGAAATTGGAGCCATGTGCCTCAGAGGGTCAAATGGACACTCTGATCTGCAGGTTTTTCAGGCCACTTCTGTCACTCTGCATCCAGCGCGACATCACACTTGCACACCAAACCACAACAGCTAAGATTCCAACTTGTCCCCTCCCTGACAAAGTTGGCCACCTCGTGGGACATTTTTTGTTTAGTGGCAACAGCTGAGTGAAAACGCAGCATTCCCTTCTTGTCCGCAGATAAATAATTCTTCGTCAGGGGCAGCTTTTTGTTTTCTATCCCTGAAAGAGTCTGGGGGTGGCTTTTCTTTTCTTTTTTGCCTTTTTTCATAAATAAATATTTTAACTGGAAATTTCCAAGCATATGACAGGCCTAGAATGTGAACTTGAATGTACTGTAATAGAAATCATCAGTTGCCATGGCGACGTGTTCCAAGAGCAGATCGCACCAAGTCACGTGAGCAGAGAGTGCTCAGTAATACTAACACATCAGAGAGCGAGGCCACTTAACCTCAATCGCTTCCAGCTATTGTGCAGAATGCAATTGAATTTATTCCTAATTTCTGCCAGTGCTAAGGAACAAAATTTCCCTGCAGATTTTAATCTTACTCAGGCAGCCCCAGCCAGTGCTCAGACACTGTTCGGCACCAATATTCAGCAGGGCTACTTACCCACTTTACAGCTCTATTTTCTTATTCTTATTTTTAATAATAGCTTCCCTCTCCCTGCTGGATCCTGCACATCCCCCTGCCCTGGGGAGAGATGCCCTGCTCCTTTCTGAATGGCTGCACGGTTTCTCTGGCTCTATCTGCTAATGCAAGGAACATAGCTTTCATAATAATACCAATTAAAAAACGACAGGTCTCCACTTTTAGCAGTAGTTTTTTCTCCCCTCACCCTAAACCTGTGCTGAAATATAATTCCCACTAGCTTTGGGCTGTACCTGGGGATGACACAATTAACAGCCCCATCATAATAAGGCAAACCCATGGATCAGTGAATGATGGAATCAAAGTGTGTATTTTCAGTCCCTGTCACAGTCACATCCTCTCATCCCCCACCCACCCCAACCAGGAGAGCAACACAGACTACCAGGAGGTACCGCCACCGATCACAGAACACTCATTTTGAGAGCTTATCAGCTTCTATGAAGGCTGATAAATCAGAACCTCTCATATGGACAGTCTCAAGTTAGCAGCGTCATCGATCTCCCCTGCCCCTTTTAAGTTATTTGTCTTATTCACTTCCAAAGATGATATCAGAGATGCCAAATGAGGCTTTGTTTTCTGTGCTCTTGCACTGCCTAGGGTGAGTGGCTGTTGTTGCCGGGAACTAGGAAGCATGCTTCCGGGGCTTAGCCCTTTGTTTCCAATCCAAGGTCACCTCTCCCTGTCGGTTTAGGTGTTGTCAGCAGTCTGCCTGTGTTCTGAGGCAGGAGGCAGCATCTTCCTTGGCTGACAGTCTTTGCACGGCCCTAGCCTTTCAGTGACCCCCCTGCTTTATGAATGTCACTTTTAAGAAGACGTAAGACCTGCTTGAAGAGCTAAATGAAGACAAAGCAGAGCCCAGTTCTCAGAAAGCCCATGTTGAAGGTCAAGCAAAAGGAACATTAAGAAAGTGGCTGGGCGCGGTGGCTCATGCTAGTAATCCCAGCACTTTGTGAGGCCAAAGTGGGTGGATAGCCTAAGGTCAGGAGTTCGAGACCAGCCTGGCTAACATGTTGAAACCCTGTCTTTACTGAAAATACAAAAATTAGCTGGGCATGGTGGCGCACGCCTGTAATCCCAGCTACGTGGGAGACTGTGGCAGGGGACTCGTTTGAACCTGGGAGGCAGAGGATGCAGTGAGCTGAGATCACACCACTGCACTCCAGCCTGGGAGACAGAACAAGACTCAGTCTCAAAAAAAAAAAAAAAAAAAAAAAAAAAAAAAGTAGAGAGATTATGGAAAGTCCTTTTCAGAAAAAAAAGGGTAGTTTCTACAGTGACTTCCTTTAGCAGGTCAGTCCCTCTAGTGGGAGGGGGGAATGTAGCTGCAAATCACTTACTCAGCTAGTTCCAACCCATTGTACTAATGCTGCGCTAGAATAGGAAACGTGGCGAGAACTCAAGAAGAGAGAGAATGGCAGTGTGGAATTAGGATGGAGCTGCTGGTGGTAGAAGCTGCCTCTACATAGAGAGCTTGGTAACTATGGAAATCTTCATGAAGCCTGTGAGAGAAAAGCCGCCTGAGAGGAAATGAACGGAAGCATTGTGGTGAATTTTATATCAGCAGTGTGACTGTGACATTTGGATCTGGAGGGAGAAAACTACACAGCAAGCTGTTGGTAGCACACAAGGCTCTGTGCCCACCCTGCTGGGATGGAGCCTCTGAGGGGCATTTGCCAAACAGGCTCACTCCATCCTCATTGTCCACAGAACAGGGGAGCAGGGTGACCTCAAGTAGAGTCAGCCCTCTGGCTCCTATCAGGGACATCAACCTAGTGCAAGCTCCCTCTGGCTAGGATGGGGGAAGCACTGTCCTTGAACTGGCAGAGTAAACTGTCCAGTTGTTCATGAAACAGAGTATATTTTTAAATCAAAATTGGTTTGATTTATACTGGAACAGAATTTCCACACTTACTAGTCTAAAATACTTGCTGATCCTCTTACCAGAGCTGTTTAGGCAATTAGTGCCCTGGAAGGTTCCAGGAGGACATCTAATCTGCATTGAAGCAATGTCCCGGTAGAGAGTGGCTTTCTGGAACATTCCCCCACACAGAGGTACACTTCTGGAGACCACTGAGCCTCATGGCCTCCTACAGAAGAAAGACGGTGAGAGAAGTCAGGAAAAAGCAGGAGCATTTTATTCCTGATGAATTTCATTAAAGGGAAGGACAATCTGTGCTATTATGTTAATATCTGCAATAGCAATTTTATTGTGTTCATTAATCTATAGTCAAGGAATAACATTATTACAATTCTTACAGCTTTTCAAAGTACTTTCATAACTTTTAGCTTATTTCAACTGCATGGCAACCCTGTGATGTAGGTGGGTGCATTTTACAGATGAGAAAATTTGGATCTAGAAAGGTTGGGGCGAGAACAAAATCACAAAAACAGAGTAAGGACAAGATCTAGATTTTAAGACACCTGGTCCAGTGCTGCCAGGGGAGCAAGGGAGTTGCCTGTTCTGTGTGCTACTGGTGATATCCATAGAGACTGGCCATGGGGTGGGGGGATGGGGTCCCTGGGTGCTATAGCCTGGGTTATGACTCTGCCTGGACCACTGTCCACTAAACGTTTCTTCATTTATTGTTTCACAGCCTGAATAACTCCTTGTCTCCACCCCACCTATGGGACAGATTTGCAAAGCTCTCAAGACTGTGCAGATGTATAATGTGTGACCGCGCCATTGCTTTCCCAGCTCTTCCCTCCTCCCCCGCAATGCTTTAACACTCATCTGGAGGGGTCTGATGGGAAAGCTAAAATTTGGTTCTATGTCATTTGTTCTCAGGCTTCCCTTTGAGAGGGCGATGAGACACTAATCTGAGTTCATAATTTTATGCTGAACAATTATCATCAGAATAATACATTTTGGATTTAAATTTCAGCTAGAGTTTGGAAAGTGCAAAAGTTACAGGAACTATGTCCACATTTTCATTATACATTCTCCTCTTTCCCAACAGTTATTATATCTCCAATACTTCCCACCTTACATCTTGTTTTCAATTCAATTAAAATCATGTATGCCTCCTCTGAATATCATAGTTAGAAACAGACAGAGATGCTCAGAGTAATTCTCCAGAATATGATGGGGATCACTTTCCCAGGTTACAGAAGGGCCTGGCTCCAAAACAAATAAGAAAGAACTCGAGTAAAGCTGCCAATTCCAATCCTTCAACACCGAAGCTGATCAAGGTGTTGCAGTGTATTTCCCGCTTAAATTAAACCACAACATTTACCTTTCCCTCTGGGCCCATTTCCATCCCAGAAAAGGGCTAATATTGATTAATTACCCACTATATGGTAAAGCACCTTTCTTTATATATATTATTTTGATTTATTAAAAAATACTTTCAAAACTCATTATTTAAGTCAGAGATAAATGAAAAGATTAGATATACTGAAAGACAACAAATTCCATGAGGCAACTTATGGTGGGGGCTGGCTGCATGGAGACCAACCAACCAGCTTTTCTGGAGGGACTGAACACCTAAGAAGGGGCGCTCATGATGAAGGCTTTCACCACTTTCTCCTCCAGGAAGGCCTCCCAGATCCTTCTCATTTTCGTCCATCAAACTGAGTAACCGTTCCATTCTGGAATTTTCACATTACTTTATTTCACCTGCTACCTTGTACTAGAGTTATTTTATTCATGTCCTATCTCCATATTAGAGAGAAATTACTTTCATTCATCTCCCTGTGGACACCGACTAGCATGGTTCATTGTATATCTTATACACAAAAGGTGCTAAGTAGAGACCCTTGAATGAATGAATCAGTGAGTGAATGAGTTCTCTTGGGACTGGAGCTGGATCTTAAAGGACAGGTAGGTTTAGACACTCCTCAGTCACAATAGGCTATAGATTAGTCACTATCAACTAGAAATCATTCTGGTTGGAATCCTTTATAGACTCCTCACTGATGCATTTCTTTTTTAAATTTTATTTTATTTTTAGAGATGAGGTCTTGCTATGTTACACAGGCTAGTCTTGAACTCCTGGCCTCCAGCCATTCTTCCTCCTTGGCCTCACAAAGTGCTGGGATTACAGGGATTACAGGCGTGAGCCACTGTGCCTGGCCCTGACGTTTTTCTCTAACCATAGCAAGAGTTGAGCAATTTTCCTCCCTAGGTCCCACCCGACACTGGTTAGACTCGTTTACCCGTAGTGTGGTCTCTGCTGACATCAACACTTTATTGGGATAGGCAGTTGGCGCTTTATTGCAGAGATCCCATTATTGCTCCGTAGGAGGCTGTCACTTCCCCAAACTGCACTACCTCTGGTGCCAATCTCTCGCTCACGCATCCTCCTCCTGACTGCTGGGAGCGCATAGGCATGCTGCATGTCAACTGCTCCTCAGGCTTTTTGACAATCTCCTTCCTTTGTTTCCAAATCCTAAGCAAATTGCTCGGTTGACAATCAAAGCCTACTAACATCAAACAGCTGCTATAGACAGGTGTGTTCTACAGTTACCTGCTGTTTGCTTTCCTCAGCAGGGACTGATACGACAAACAAAACCAAGAGCTGGGTGCCGATGTTCAGAGTCACTCCTGAAAGCTCAACCTAGTGTCTGTTTCTTTGGCTTCCCTGGTATTTTTCAGACTTGGAAATTCACCCTACCTGGGGCTTCCCTCAGTCCTTAACAGTGTGCAGCTGGCTAGGATGTTGTACAAAAAAGAAAGTTGCTCTAATCACCCTGGAGTATGACTGGTCACTTAATCCCCCATCACTGGTGGGTGGGAGGGTGTGGCAAGGAGGAGGTGAAATGGATTTCCGCTTTTCCAATGTTCCTTCCTATACTTTGGAGCCTGGAAAACTAGCAACCATTGTTTTCCACATTGTTTTTAATTTTTCGGATGCATCTGTCCCTGGGGCTCTGGATGTGATTTAAATTCTGCCAGTCAGATGTGCCTGGATGAAATGTGGAAGGGGAAGTGAATTCGAGCTCATGTTTTCTGGAGCTGCTCTTTCTCCAGCAGCACCATCATGGTTGTGTCAGGGTTTTCTGTGGCAAGTACAAATGGTGGCCACTTTCTAATTATACCACTTCCTGATCTTGGTGGCTTCCTGATCAACGAGGCAGCAGTTTCCTCGGTGGCCTGGTGTTCCAAGCCACTCCTGAAAGCTCAATCTAGTGTCTGTTTCTTCAGCTTTCCTGGTAATTTTGTAAGTCATTTAATACCCTTCTTTCACTTGCTAGAGTGAATTCCCCACAACTTCCTTACAAATGACCCTTAATCAAAACAGAGGGCAATTGGGCTAGTACATTAATCCCCCTCTGCTGCGCAGGGCACACTGAAGTAATCAGTCAGTCAGCAGGGGTCCTACCTCAGCCTCAGGCTGGATGTTCCCAGGGAGGAGGGCCACCATTCTGCCAGGAAGGACCCTGTCTGCCTCTGTGCCATGCTCATGCCCTTCCCGCTGCTTGGGAGAGTTTTTCTTCCACTTCCACATTTCTCCTTTGAAAGCTACTCCTTTTCCCGAGCTGGAAGCACAGTTTTCTTGTCTGAACTCTGTGAGCACTCAGCATATTTCTCTTATGAAATGATCACTTTCTTCTTGTGTTACTGTTACTTGTGCACAATTTTCTTTTTCTTTCTTTCTTTTTTTTTTTTTTTTTTGAGACAGGGTCTTGCTCTGTTGCCCAGGCTGGAGTGCTGTGGCAGGACCTTGGCTTACTGTGGCCTCAACATCCTGGGCTCAAGTGATTCTCCCGTCTCATCCTTTTGAGTAGCTGGTAATATTTTTACTTTATTTTTAGAGATGGGGTGTGTACCACCACACCTAACTAATCTGTTTTGTATTTTTTGCGGAGATGGGGTTTTACTACGTTGCCCAGGCTGGTCTCAAACTCCTGGGCTCAAACAATCTGCCTGCGTTAGCCTCCCAAAGTGCTGGGATTATAGGCGTGAGCCACCTCACCTGGCCATTGTGCATATTTCCTATCTCCTGAACCAAATGGTCAGTCCTTTAAGAGCAGGAGCAGAGACTGGATCATTTTGGCAGGTCCCAAGTATGTCAACACTGGTGTGCCTTGTGTACACAGGTACACGATAACATTCCTGAAACAAATGAATGAGCGGAGGAAAGGTGTACAGGTAGCTATGCTCCCTCCACGTGGATTTTCGGGGCTTTTCAAAGACCTCATGGCAGTTTAAATGTCAGTGGAGTAGCAGAACCACCCAACAAAACTTTCTGTGATGATGTAGACATTCTCTCTGTCCACTGAGGTAGCCCCTAGCCACAGGTGACTACTGAGCATTTTAATTGTGGGTAGTGTGATGGAGAAATTGAATTTTAAATTTTATTTAATTTTAATTAATTTAAATCAAAGCAGCCACTGTGGTTACTGGCTGCCATACTGGAAAACGTGACATCAAATCACATCCTAGCTTGGCGGGCACACAGCCCCTCTGTACTAACTACTTATTCTGCTAGGGACAGGATGACAGGCCAGGATACTCTGGATGCCATCCTCAGTGTGTCTAGGCTGTGACTCTGACTTTCTGGTCCAGGACCAAGACCTTAGAGTACAGGAGAAAGACAGATATGGAAGCTTCATGGGGAGGCTTTAAAAACAGGTAAGTAGCTCTCAAATACTTTTTTCCCTAATTTCTTTTTTTTTTTCTTTGAGATGGAGTCTTGCTCACAGATTGAGTGCAATCTTGGCTCACTGCAACCTCCACCTCCCAGTTCAGGTGATTCTCCTGTCTCTCCCTCCTGAGTAGCTGGGGTTACAGGCGCCCGCCACCACATGCAGCTAATTCTGTACTTTTAGTAGAGTCAGGGTTTCACCATGTTGGCCAGGCTGGTCTCAAACTCCTGACCTCAGGTGATCTGCCTGCCTTAGCCTCCCAAAGTGCTGGGATTACAGGTGTGAGCCAGCGCACCTGGCCCCTTTCCCCTAATTTCTAAAAGCGATCTGCCTGCTTCTTGAACTGTGAAGTGCTGATGTGCTGGTGTGGTGCTGTGGTGACACAAGGCAGAACGTCGCTAGGGTGGTTGGCCTGTGTTGAGCGGCCTCCTGCTACCGACTGGCCCCAAATGGACAGCTCCTTTTGGAGAGCATAATGAGTTTCTCATGAGGACATGTGTCCTGCTCTGTGGCATCTCCTATAGCAACCACAAGTGTGTGTCCAATTGCAGCTGGACTGCAAGAATGTAAACAGCCCCTGTGAGCATCTTGGATTGCTGTGGGTAGGGGGACTCCAACACATCCCAGGCCTGGCCACTTTGCTAGCTCTCCACACACACACAAAAGGGTACGATGTCAGAACAGAACTAAGATAATGACGCAAAGACAGAGTATGGCACACACACTTAGTGCACATATGTGGTCACTGGCTGCAGGGCGGCCTCCTTTCATGAGGTCACTAGAGCACACATGCTAGGTCCTTTTGTTGATAGTAGTCTCTTTCATAGAATTCTTGGAGATCATCAGTCACACTTTGGTCCACTCTGCTGCACACTCATATTCTTATCCACAGAATTCAGCCCTGCCCATCAACCTTGATACCCCTTGGCATAATGTAAGCAGGTATACTCTAGAAACATCAGGTGCTTTGAGGGCCTCTGTCTCTTCCTGTTCTACTGCTCTAGGGTCACTGTCTATGAAAGTAGAAGCCCCAAATACAACAACCAGAGAGCCAGAAAGCAATCTCACTGCTTTGTTTTGCTTCACTTAGGGCCCGTTGAAAATGAATGGATGTCCTAACTAGATAATTGTGTGCTACTGGGAAATGGGCTGCGGGTCTGGGGAAGTGAGTGAGAGTGACTTGTGAAGGTCGGGCATAGACAGGACAGAAGCAGAGGCATGAGTTAAAATGTACAGTTAGATCTGGGCTCACATTCTAGCTGTGAGCCTTGGGCAAATTTCTTGGTCTCTATGTCCCTCTGTTTCATTTTATGAGCTGGTGAGAAGTTGAAATGAGATAATGTACAAGACAGTCCTGGGAGAATGTTTGAGAAATAGAACAACAGGCACCTTCTGGTCAGGAACTCTGTGACCTGCACCTCTCTACAACTTTTGTAGGTGAGCCAAGATGTGGAGGAACACTGGGATGCTCACTCATGGCCATGACATCAGCATTCCAGGAGGGCAGCTCCACAGGTAAGTCAACTCTGACACTGCTGGCAGCTCACCATCAGGAACAATGTGATAATAACTGAAATGCATATGGCCTTTGTAATGTGCATTTACATTGATCTAACCACTTTCTGGGAAACTCACAAAAGTCCATGGGTGTGATTATTGTTATTTCCATGTTGCAGATGACGGAGCTAAGGCCCCAGGAAGTTAACTGACTCACACAACTGCTATACTGCCTGTATGTGACAGAGCTGGGATTCAAATCCCAGTAGTTTGGTTTGAGCATCCACACTGTTAGCCATTGCTTCCCAGAGCACTGCTTTTAGCTGAACTCGACATGGCAACGATGACCAGAGCTAAAAGCAACAATAGCAAAGCAGGCTGGGAAATGCTCACCTCCCTAAAAGCTTTTTTCTTTTTTTTTTCAGATGGAGTCTCACTCTGTTGCCAGGCTGGAGTGCAGTGGCGCAATCTCTGCTCACTGCAGCCTCTGCCTCCCGGGTTTAAGCAATTTTCCTGCCTCATAAAAGTTTTATAGTGAACTTCATGTGAATCACGTTTGCACCCAGAGTGCATGTGATCTCAAAATTTTAAAAATATGGCTGTAGAAAGGGGATTTTAAATTGGAAAAGATGAGTCCTTCCCATTACTATAGGTTTCAGAGTTGGAAGGAATACAAACTTTCAGAGGAAGGCAGCCCTGTGGCTCCAATGGCCTGGAGTTCCATTTTGCCTCGGTAGCCACCCTGGAATAGCAGGTCAGATGATGGAGAGACTTAGAGGCTCAGTAAAGAAGTTTGGGCTTGCTCCTGAATCACTGGAGATTTTCAGGAGGAGACAGATGGGATGAACGAATGTTCTGTTACAATCAGGCTGACAGTGCAGAGTGCAGGGTGAAGGGAGATGGAAGACAGAGAGGCCGATGAGAAGGCTGCTGCGCATGAGGAGGAGGCTGGGCTACCATTGAAGGAGAATGAATGAAAAGATGGGGATGTCCTCAGAAATGACAAGAAAAGCCACAGGGACTTGTGATTAATTGGATCCTGGGGTAGGAGAAGCAGACATGGAAGTTTTCAGCTAGAAGCAAGATAATTAAGAAGAAAAAGGGATGGTTTTGAGAGAAACAAGATTCAGATCCACTGAATTTTAAGAGAGACAGGGGAACTAAGTTGCAAGGCTAATGGGTAGTAGGAGATCTTGTGCTGGGACACAGAGAACTCAAGGTTGTGGTTTAGTAGAGAAATGAGAATTGCTGCATTGAGAATTAGAGGAGGTTGTAATCGGAAGGCTGAGAACTAAGAGATAACTCCAGCATCAACAAGGATGAAGGTGGAGAGCCTCTCATAGAGTCTGGCAGGAAAACCACTGGTGACATTTGAGAGTACAGTCAGGGTTCCCCAGAGAAAGAGAACCAATAGGGCGGGGGTGCGTGTGTGTGTTTGCACATCAATATATACACGCATATACATATGTAAAGAAATTTATCATAAGAAACTGGGGCACATATGAAGGTTAAGTCCTAAGATCTGCAGTCAGCAAGCAGGAGACCCAGGAGAGCCAATGTGCAGTTCCAGTGAGAGTCCAAAGGCCTGAGCATAGTACAAATTTCAGTCCCAAAGCCAGCAGACTTAAGACCCAAGAAGAGCTAATGTTTCAGTTCACATTCGAAGGTCGGAAAAGGCCAGTGTCCCAGCTCAGATAGCAGGCAGGAGAAGCTCCCTCTTAGCCTTTTTGGTCTGAATTTTTGGCCTTCAACTGATTGGGTGAGGCCCACCTACATTAGGGAGGACAATCTGCTTTACTCAGTCCACCAATTCAAATGTTAATCTCATCCACAAACACCCTTATACACACACCCAAGATAATGTGTGGCCAAATGTCTGGGCACCCGGTAGCCCAATCAAGTTGATACATACAATTTACCACCACACTGCCATGAAGTCAGCTTGTTAGAGGCTAATGAAGAAATGTGTGGTAGGGAAAAGGATGCAGGAAGACACAGACCACGCAGTTGAGAATGTTGGCAGCCAAAGAAGCAAAAAAATAACAGACTAATCTGAATGGGCAGCAGGGTAAACCAACATTTCTTTACATGATTAAAGGGACCTTCTGACTTGATGCTTTTATGCTAATCCATGTAGACATTTGTTCTGTCATTCCTTTTTCCCCAGAAGGTTATTAAATTGAATATATAATTTTCCATTCTAATTATATTTTCCCAAAGGTAACTTTAAAGTAGTTTGCATTTTTGGCAGGCATGTCAACTATTGGCAGAAGCAGGTGGCTCAGAAGTACTCTGGAGCAAAGGAATAATCTAGTTCATAATCTAAAATGTGCTATGGATAAAGATGCTTGCTACTTACAAAGATATTATCAAAGTTATTCTTTCTGGCTGATTCGTGGCTTTTCGTCATTGGTGCAGAACGAATGGATGTTTCTTGTCAGCATGTTGAGTCACCTTAGTGTTTACTCAAAAGAAATACAGGGAAGTAGACCTTTCAGGCATTGGTGCCAGATGAGTCAGAAAGGAGCCAAGAAATCTGAAGTTGTGTCAGCTGGAGCAGGTGGTGAGTTGGCTGGGGCACAGTGACACATCCTTGCATTGGTCCCCATCTGATCAGTGCAGTGCTCACAACAGAGGACTTCAGACTCTGCAGAATGTTAGGTATAAAGAGTGATGAAATCCTTTTTGAGCTTGCAAACTCTTTGCTAGAATCCTCATTTCATGTTTCACCAGTGCTGCTCCCTTTCCTCCACACACCTCTGCTCTTAAATAGACCCCATGTAGCCAGCGGGCCTGGGCAGTCAGCCCTGGTGAGGCTTCCTAGAAACGCCGTGTCTTCCATCACTTAACCTCTTAAGGAAGAGCACATATACAGCCCTTTAATATGCCTGTGTTCAGAAAGTCACACACATAGCATGTCTGCATCTCTACTCCAACCATCCCAGGTGGGTTGGCTTTGTGTGATATGTAATTTGTCGCCAAACATGCCCATTAGCTGTCATTTCTCACTGACTCCACTGTTTTCTTACTTTTATTTAAAAGAGGTTTATCTCTGTATTTCCAGTTGAGACCCACTTACTAATTTACAATGATACCACACACATTTTTTCAGAGTTATTATATATTATTATCATATATACTGTTATCTATATGTGATTTTGTATGTAGATATCTGTATATATATTATCTGTATATATGATCTATGTATGTATTATCTGTATATATGTATATATCTGTATATATTATCTGTATATCACATTGCTAACCATACATTATCATAATATATGTAAAATACAACATATAGAGACATCTGTCGTCTCAAGTTTTTCTACAATATAATAAATTATACTCAAATAATCTAATCAGAGCATTTATTAAGCACCCATGTGCTCAGTATTAGGTTATGCCCCATGGGATACAGAACAAACATGAGACATAATATTGGCCGGGTGCAGTAGCTCATGCCTGTAATCCCAGCACTGTGGGAGGCCAAGGTGGGTGGATCATGAGATCAGGAGTTCAAGACCAGCCTGGCCAAGATGGCGAAACACTGTCTCTACTAAAAATACAAAAATTAGGAACGAGAGATCCAAGATGGCCGATTAGGAGCAGCTGAGGATTGCAGCTCCCAGTGAAAGCGTGGAGGGTGAGTGGACACCACATTCCCAGACAGATTTTTATTGCCCACAGACCAGGAGATTCCCAGGGGGAGGAGCCCCACGGGTCGCCAGCGCACCTGGTTTGGCCGGCGCAGCTGTTTACACCGGCTCCGCTGTTTTCGCCGCCGCTGTTTGGAGCGGCGCCCCGGCGCAGCGGTTCCCGATACAAAAGACGTGGGTCCGGGTGCCGTTTTAGCAGGCAATTGGAGCTCTGGGAAGGCATTGCCGCCCATTCATTTGATTAAAAAAGGGGACTGAAACAGACAGCCAGGCCAGGAGATTTCCCAGGCAAAAAAACGCCAGCGACCGCGGTTTCAGCCGG
>PVKV010027636.1:0-26212 GCA_004027835.1 Alouatta palliata | reverse complement strand
AAAAAGAAGAAATCATCTTGTCTTTTTTTTTTTTTTTTGAGACAGAGTCTCACTCTGTAGCCCAAGCTGGAGTGCAGTGGCACGATTTTGGCTCACTGCAACCTCTGCCTCCCGGGTTCAAGTCATTCTCCTGCCTCAGCATTCCGAGTAGCTAAGATTACAGGTGCTTGCCACCACGCCTGGCTAATTTTTGAATTTTTAGTAGAGACAAGGTCTTGCCATTTTGACCAGGCTGGTCTCGAACCCCTGACCTCATAATCCACCCACCTCAGCCTCCTAAAGTGCCAGGATTACAGGCATGAGCCACTGCACCCAGCTGAAATCATCTTGTCTTTGGCTATCTTTATTATCACATCAGGCAAGTTCTTGAATTCTCAAAGCCTTGCCCTTTTCAATCTCTTCATCCCAAACAACATAGCTCATATTTTCAGGAATCATAATGTCATCATCCCATGCTGTAATGGTTAATTGTGTTGACTTTCCGAGGCTATAGTACCCAGTT
Source organism: Alouatta palliata (assembly GCA_004027835.1). NCBI lineage: Eukaryota > Metazoa > Chordata > Mammalia > Primates > Atelidae > Alouatta > Alouatta palliata. The sequence goes on along the minus strand of PVKV010027636.1, from coordinate 25,710 downwards.
TAATCAAACACTAATTTAGGTGTTGCTAGAAAAAAAATTGCTGGAGGAATTTTGTAGATAGGATAAGGATCTACAGTTGACTTTAAGTAAAGGTGATTATCATCCATTAATTATCTGGGTGGACTTTATTCAATCAGTTGAATGGCCTAAGAGCAAAATGGAAGTTTCTCTAAGGAAGGAGAAATTCTAACCTTGGGCTACAATTTTAGCTTTTGCCTGAGTTTCCAGACTAAGCGCCTGCTCAAGGTTTCAGACTTGCTTAACCAGCCGCCACAATTATGAAAGGTAACAAACAATTCCTTGCAATAAATTTATAAACTTACACACACACACACACACACACACACACACACTACTGGTTCTTTTTCTGGTAGAATCCTGATTGGTATGCATGCCATACATTCAGAGATAGCTACATAATTTGCCTGGTGCATTGCAAAGTGAAAATGTAAGGATTGGCTGGGCGAGGTGGCTCATGCCTGTAATCCCAGCACTTTGGGAGGCTGAGGCGAGTGGATCACCTGAGGTCAGGAGTTTGAGACCAGCCTGGACAACATAGTGAAACCCCATCTCTACTAAAAATACAAAAATTAGCTGGGCGTGGTGGCATGTGCCTGTAGTTTCAGCTGTTCAGGAGGCTGAGGCAGGAGAATCGCTTAAACTTGGAAGGCAGAGGTTGCAGTGAGCCAAGATAGCACCACTGCACTCCAGCCTGACTGACTGAGTGAGACTCCATCTAAAAAAAAGGAAGAAAAGAAAATTAAAAAAAAAAACAGAAAAAAGAAAAGACAATGATGTAAGGATCTTGTACAAAAGGTAATTTTTCTTTTTCTTTTCTTTTTTTTTTGTTGAGACAGAGTCTCGCTCTATCACCCAGGCTAGAGTGCAGTGGCGCAATCTCGGCTCACTGCAACCTCTGCCTCTGAGTTCAAGCAATTCTCCTGCCTCAGCCTCCCGAGTAGCTGGGACTACAGGCACGCACCACCATGCGCAGCTAATTTTTGTATTTTTAGTAGAGACAGGGTTTCACCATGTTGGCTGGCTGGTCTCGAACCCCTGACCTTGTGATCCACCCACCTCGGCCTCCCAAAGTGCTGGGATGATAAGCGTGAGCCACCACACCTGGCCAACATTTTTCTTTAAAAATATTTTATTACTTATAAAACATAATTGGATAAGTAGTGATACCTGACGAAAAATATAAATTTATTGCAAAAACATATTTGGTGTCATAATTTTATAGAATAACAACAAATCATACTTTATTAATGTGATACCTTGATGTGATCATAAGACTTTTCTGACTTGCTTTTCTTCAAATTCATTTATTAGGTCATCAAAATGTTTACTTTTAGCAACTTCATTTTCAATCGATGTAATTGAAAGCAACCTCAACTCCGGCAAATGCAAGAATGTGAATAATTTTTATTTTATTTTATTTGTGATATGGAGTCTCACTGTTGCCCAGGCTGGAGTACAGAGGCACAATCGTGGATCACTGCAATCTCCGCCTCCTGGGTTCAAGCAATTCTCCTGCCTCAGCTTCCCGAGTAGCTGGGATTACAGGCGCCTGCCTACGCCCAGCTAATTTTTGTATTTTTAGTAGACACAGGGTTTCACTATGTTGGGCAGGTTAGTCTCAAACTCCTGACCTCAGGTGATCCACCAGTCTTGGCCTCCCAAAGTGCTGGGATTACAGGCGTGAGCCACTTCGCCCAGCTGTGTAATTTTTTTTTTTTAAAGACGGAGTTTTGCTCTTGTTACCCAGGCTGGAGTGCAATGGTGTGATCTTGGCTCACGCAACCTCTACCTCCTGGGTTCAAACAATTCTCCTGCCTCAGCCTCCCAAGTAGCTGGGACTACACGTGCACGCCACCAAGACCAGCTAATTTTTGTATTTTTAGTAGAGATGGGGGTTCACCATGTTGACCGGGATGGTCTCAATCTCTTGACTTCGTGATCCACCTGCCTCGGCCTCCCAAAGTGCTGGGATTATAGGCGTGAGTCACCGCGCCCAGCCTAACTGTATAATTTGTAATTGTAAGAATGATCTTTCTGCTGATACAATGGTTACTGGAGCTATTAAGAGTATTTTACAGACTATGGCCAGCTGCTGGGGAGGCTGAGGTAGGAGAATCTCTTGAACCAAGGAGGCAGAGGTTGCAGTAAGCCAGGATGGTGCCACTGTACTCCAGCCTGGGCGACTGAGTAAGACTCTGTCATTAAAAAAAAAAAAAAAAAAGAATATTTTACAAACTAGGACAACATTGGATTGAATTTCTTTCTTTTGTATTTTTTTTTTTTTTAGTTTTATTAATTTTAACATTGGGATAAATTTCTAAGTTATTTTGAAGTACATATTTTAATTTATCTAGAGCTAATGATTTATATGGGATAATTCTTTTTTTCTTATTTTGAGATGGAGTTTCACTCTTGTTGCCCAGGCTGGAGTGCAATGGCACGATCTCGGCTCACCACATCCTCCGCCTCCCGGGTTCAAGCAATTCTCCTGCCTCAGCCTCCCGAGTAGCTAAAATTACGGACATGCGCCACCACACCCCGCTAATTTTGTATTTTTAGTAGAGATGGGATTTCTCTATGCTGGTCATGCTGGTCTTGAAATCCCGACCACAGGTGATCCACCTCCCTCGGCCTCCCAAAGTGCTGCGATTACAGGTGTGAGCCACCTCACCTAGCCATAATTTCTCTTTTTTTTAAAAAATAATTTATTTATTTTTTGAGACAGTGTCTCACTCTGTTGCCCAGGGTGGAGTGCATTGGCACAATTATGGCTCACTGTAGCCTCCACTTCTGTGCTCAAGTGATCCTCCCACCTCAGCCTCCTGCCTTGTTGGGACTAAAGGCAAGCACCAGCAAGCCTAGCTAATTTTTGTATTTTTTATAGAGAATAGGTTTCACCATTCTGCCTAGGCTGGTCTCAAACTCCTGGGCTTATGAGATCCTTCTACTATGGCCTCCCAAATTGCTGGGATTACAGGCATGAATCTCCGAGCCCCACCGAAGTAGCTTTCATCTAGATATTATAAAAATACTAAACGTGGCCAGGCCATGTTGGCCTGGCTGGTCAGGAGTTTGAGACCAGCCAGGCCAACATGGTGAAACCACATCTCTACTAAAAATACACAGAATAGCAGGGCACGGTGGCACATGCCTGTAATCCCAGCTACTCAGTCTGAAAAAAAAAAAAAAAGACTGATTTTTTTTCTTTTTTTTTTTTTTTAAGTAGAGACAGGGTCTGGCTGTGTTGCCTAGACCAGTCTCAACCTCCTGGGCTCAAGTGATCCTCCCACCTCAGCCTCCCAAAGTGCTGGGATTACAGGCATGAGCCACTGCACCCGGGATTCTTGTATAGGTGGATTACTGCTTGCAGGTGGCAGAATAATGGAGCCTCAAAGATATCAATGTCCTAATCTTCAGAACCTGTAAATGTTGTGTTACACAGCTAAGGAGGATTTAGATTGCAGATGGAACTAAGAATGCTAATCAGCTGACTTTAGAGAGATTATCTAGATTATCTGGGGAGGCCCAGTATAATCACACAGGTCCTTAGAAGTGGAAAACGGGCCGGGCGTGGTGGCTCACACCTGTAATTGCAGCACTTTGGGAAGCCGAGGCAGGCAGATTGCTTGAGCTCATGAGTTTGAGACCAGTATGGGCAACATGGTGAGACCCCATCGCTATAAAAAAAAATACAAAAATTAGCCAGGTGTGGTGGTGCACTCCTGTAGTCCGATACTCCAGAGGCTGAAGTGGAAGGATCCACCTGAGCCCGGTAGGTGGAGGCTACAGTGAGCTGAGATAGAGCTACTGCACTCCAGCCCGGGTGACAGTGAAACCCTGTCTCAAAATGAATAAATAAATGTATTAAACATATTTATTTTATATTCTGTCTAAAATTCTAGTATCTGAAGTTTTTGAAACTGCTTCTAACTCATAGTACTTTATTTCCTTGTGTGCTTTTTGACTTTTTTTTTTTTTCGAGATGGAGTTTCACTCTTGTTGCCCAGACGGGAGCGCAGTGGTGCCATCTCAGTCGCTGCAACCTCCGCCTCCTGGGTTCAAGCGATTCTCCTGCTTTAGCCTCCTGAGTAGCTGGGATTATAGGCCTGGCTAATTTTTTTAGCATTTTTAGTAGAGACTGGGTTTCACCATGTTGGCAGGCTAGTCTCCAACTCCTGACTGGCGTTCCAAAGTGCTGTGATTACAGGCATGAGCCACTGCGCCCCAGCTATTTTTTGACTTTTGACTAAAAGTGTATGGTTTTTTGACTTTTGGCTAAAAGTTTTGGTTCACTGGAATTGTTTGAGGTCTAGATTGAAGGGTGTTCTTCCAGGGAGGATTTTCTTTTCTTTATACTAGCTGTCTAGGGCACTACCAACCTAAGACGAACTTAATTTTCATCATAAAGTGTTTGGGACCACACAGACATTAAGAACTATGAAGCAGGCCGGGTGCGGTGGCTCACGCCTGTAATCCAAGCACTTTGGAGGCCAAGGCGGGCGGATCACCTGAGGTCGGGAGTTCAAGACCAGCCTGACCAACATGGTGAAATCCCATCTTTAAAAAAAAAAAAAAAGAACTATGAAGCATCTGAGATTCTACTCTGCCTGCCACGTTGCTTGGATGTTGGCAGAAAACATGCTATTCTTTGGTCAGAGACAAAAGACAGTTTATTACTCAAAGCAACAGCAGTGGTCGGAGTGTCAGCGCTTGTGTTGGTTCCCCAAGTCCCAAACACAAAGTGGAGCAGGTGACATCTGCATATGCAGAGGGTTGCGTTACAGGAAAGGATCCCCAAATTTAGGGAACATGGATGTTTTATAATGGGCATTAAGTCTGCTGCCTTTTTCTCCCCAGCAGAGGTAGCCATTATCCCTATCTTCCAATGCTATGAGCATATCTGCTCTCCGGTCTGGAGGGATATACCATCTTTAACTTCCAACCCTGCTTACTACACAAATTGGGAAAAAGATAGTGTGGAGCAAAGGCAGTTAGTGCTGCTGCTCACCAGATGGGCAGAAATGTGACAGACTCATGAACAGTTGTTTCCTATCAACAGGTAGTTTCAGTCTGGACCAGGAACCCAGGCTTGTATTTAAGCAAATGTTTTGCCAGGCTAGGTGGCTCATGCGTATAATCCCAGCAATTTGGGAGGCCGAGGGTGGGCAGATCACTTGAGGTCAGAATGTTGAGACCAGCCTGGCCAATATGGTGAAAACCTGTCTTTGCTAAAAATACAAAAATTAGCCAGGCATGGTGGTGCACACCTGTAGTCCCAGCTACTTGGGAGGCTGAGGCAGGAGAACTGCTCCATCCCAGGAGGCAGAGTTTGTGGTGAGTTGAGATCATGCCACTGCACTACAGCCTAGATGACAGTGAGTCTCCATCTCAAAAAAAGTAAATAAAATAAATAAACAAATATTTTATGTAATCTATCCAGCATTTTAGTTTTCTTTTTTTTTTTTTAGTGGGGGCATGGGAAGTTCATTTCTTGTTTCTAATCTGCCATGCTGCCAGAGTGGCCAAAATGCAGGAAGGCAATTATAATTGGAGCTTAGGGTATCCTGAGCCACCTGAATAAATGCTGAGGGCTGTTCAACCCTTTGTTCTTTACCAAGGAAGCTGTCAGGTTTCAAAAAGAATGTGCTTAGCCAAGATGGCTGGGAAATGACGTTTTTTTCAGTTAACTGGGACTTTTCCCTAAAAATTTGCCTGCTGTGGGATTAATATCACCCCATATAAGGCTACTATACACAGGAAGTAAGTTCTCAGGATTTTCTCTCTCTCTCTCTTTTTTTTTTTTTCTTTTTGAGAGAGAGTTTAGCTCCTGTTCCTTAGGCTGGAATGCAATGTGTGATCTCGGCTCACTGCAACCTCCATCTCCTGGGTTCAAGTGATTCTCCTGCTTTAGCCTCCCAAGTAGCTGGGATTACAGGCATGCACCATCATGCCCGGCTAATTTTTTTTATTTAGTAGAGATGAGGTTTCACCGTGTTAGTCAGGCTGGTCTTGAACTCCTGACTTCATGTGATCTACCAGCATCGGCCTCCCAAAGTACTAGGAGTACAGGCGTGTGCCACTGCAATGGGCTGTTCTCAGGATTCTCTAAGTTGTTCATAGTTACACAGTTACATTTTTTTTTCTTGGCAATTTTATTTATTTTTTTATTATTTTTTATTTTTATAAAAAATTTTTTTTTAAAGAGACAGGGTCTTGCTATGTTGCCCAGGCTGGCGTGCACTGGCTATTCACAGGCGCTATCCCACTACTGATCAGCACGGGAGTTTTGACCTGCTCTGTTTCCGACCTGGGCCAGTTCACCCCTCCTTAGGCAACCTGGTGGTCCCCCACTCCCAGGAGGTCACCATATTGATGCCAAACTTAGTGCGGATACCCAATCGGCAGAGTGCACTACAGCCCAGAACTCCTGGACTCAATAGATCCTCCAGCCTCAGCCTCCAGAACAGCTGGGACTACAGGCAAGCACCACCACGCCCAGGGCAATTTTATTTATTTATTTGAGACAGGGTCTCAGTCCGTCACCCATCCTGGAGTGTAGCGGCATGATCAGAGCTCACCACAGCATTGAATTCCTCTGCTCAAGTATTCCTCCCACCTCCGCCTCCTGAGTAGCTGGGACTACAGGTGTGCACCATCACAACTGGCTATGCTGGCAATCTTAGAAATGCTGCACATTTCCAATTTAATCACTAACACAGTAACTACCTGGATTCCTACAGTATAAACACACCGAAAACTTGCTCATGGGCCCAAAGTGTGGCCCATGATCAGCAGTAGCAGCAGCACCTGGGTGCAGTTAGAAACGTGTTCAACGGGCTGGGGCTGTGGTTCACACCTGTAATCCCAGCACTTTGGGAGGCCAAGGCAGGAGGATTGCTTGAAGCCAGGAGTTAAAGACCAGCCTGAGCAACATAGCAAGACACCCCATCTCTACAAAAAATAAAAATAAGATAAAGATAACAAATAAAAATAAAAATAGAAAACTAGCCAGGCCTGATGGCATGTGCTTGTAGTTACAGCTACTCAGGAGGGTGAGGCAAGAGGATTGCTTTGAGTCCAGGAGTTCAAGGTTACAGTGAGCTATGATTGCACTACTGCACTCCAGCTTGGGCAACAGAGCAAGATCTCATATCTAAAAACACAAAAACAAAAACAAAAAGAAAAAAAAGAGGCTGGTCATGCTGGCTCATGCCCGTAATCCCAGCACTTTGGGAGGCAGAGGTGGGCAGATCACTTGAGACTAGGAGTTTGAGACCAGCCTGGCCAACATGGTGAAACTCCCATCTCTACTAAAAATGAAAATATTATCCAGTTATGGTGGCACAATCCTGTAATCCCAGCTACTCGAGAGGCTGAGGCATGAGAATCGCTTGAACCCAGGAGGCAGAGGTTGCAGTGAGTTGAGATCGTGCTACTGCGCTTCAGCCTGGATGACAGAGTGAAACCCTGTATCAAAAAATAAAAAATAAGGGGCCGGGCATGGTGGCTCATGCCTGTAATCCCAGCACTTTGGGAGGCCAAGGCAGGCAGATCACTTGAGGTCAACAGTTTGAGACCAGCCTGGATAACATGGTGAAACCCTGTCTCTACTAAAAATATGAAAGTTAGCTGGGCATGGTAGTGCGTGTCCGTAATTCCAGCTACTCAGGAGGACCCAAAGGGGGTTGTGGGAACCCCAACTTGAAGCCAGTCAATCAGGAGTTCCAGAGGCCTGGACTTGTGACTGGTGTTTGAAGTGGGTGGTGGTCTTGGGGACTGAGCCCCCAACCCATGGGATCTGACACTGTCTCCAGGTAGATAGTGTCAGCATTGAATTGGAGGATACCCAACTGGTGCCTGCTGCTTGGTTTATGTAGAAAAGCACTTACACCTTTGGCTACAGAAACATGTGTGATTGTGGTACGAGAGTCAAGAAAAAACATGGTTTGAAGGTTTCTCTTAAGTAGTGCCTATCACATATTAGGTAGGCAATAAATGTTAGTTGACTTTCTTTTCCCTTTTCACGCCTTGCCTAGAGAGAACTTTTCTCCCTATCATTCAAGTGTGTAGAAACAGAGTGTTTTATAAATCCATGAGAAATGTCAGATATTAACATAGTTTACATTTGCATATGAATGGGAAATATACAATCATAAAAGTTTCCTTGAAGGATGAAATACTGTTTATAACACTAGAGATAAACAAAAAAAGTTTAAATTAAAACAGAAGTTGGGGGCCAGGCATGGTGGCTCATGCCTGTAATCCCAGCACTTTGGGATGCTGAGGTGGGTAGATCACTTAAGGTCAGGAGTTTGAGACCAGCCTGGCTAACATAGTGAAATCCCATCTCTACTAAAATACAAAATTAGCTGGGCGTGGTGGCAGGCAACTATAATCCCAGTTACTTGGGAGGCTGCGGTAGGAGAATCCCTTGAACCCGGGAGACAGAGTTTGCAGTGAGCTGAGATCGTGCCATTGCATTCCAGCCTGGCCAACAGAGCAAGACTCAGTCTCAAAAAAAATAAAATAAAACAGAAGTTAAAATATTGAAAGTTGAGTAGGAAAAGATGTCTACCACATAGCCCAACATGCTTATTATAAGGAAGTTTGAAATGTAACACTGAGCTTTCTTTACTTTTTTTTTTTTGAGATGGAGTTTCACTCTTGTTGCCCAGGCTGGAGTGCAATGGCGCAATTTTGGCTCACCACAACCTCCGCCTCCTGGGTTCAAGTGATTCTCCTGCCTCAGCCTCCTGAGTAGCTAAGACTACAGGCATCCACTGCCACACCCCAGCTAATTTTTGTATTTTTAGTAGAGATGGGGTTTTATCTTGTTGGTCAGGCTGATCGCAAACTCCTGAACCCAGGTGATCTGCCTGCCTTGGCCTCCCAAAGTGCTGGGATTACAGGCATGAGCCACTGTGCCCAACCAACACTGAGCTTTCTAATTACCAAAGCTAAAAGGAAAAGTCAATAAATTACATAAAGAAATTATTGTTTCACGAGGCTGAGACAGGAGGATCCCTTGAGCCCAGGAGTTCGAAGCTGCAGTGGGCCATAATGGGATTGCTGCACTCTAGCCTGGGAACAGAGCAAGACCCTGTCTCAAAAGACAAAATAAATAAATAAAAATATTCCAGACACTATCCTTCATATTAAGGTCCAAAAGGAACATATTGCATGGATTCTTGTCCAAGAAACATGATATATTTTCATGGTGCAATTGGAAAGCAGTTGCTTTTTTTTTTTTTTTGAAGACTGAGTCTCTCTCTTGGCTCACCGCAACCTCCACCTCCTGGGTTCAAGCAATTCTCCTGCCTGCCTCAGCCTTCCAGCTGGAATTACAGGCATCCGCCACCATGCTTGGCTAATTTTTGTATTTTTAGTAGAGACAAGGTTTCACAATATTGTCCAGGCTGGTCTTGAACTCCTGACCTTGTGATCCACCCACCTTGGCCTCCCAAAGTGCTGGGATTACAGGCATGAGCCACCGTGCCCAGCCATTTTTTTTTGTTTTCTGAGACAGAGTTTCGATGTTTCATCCAGGCTGGAGTGAACAGGTATGATCGTTCACTCCAGCCTGGATGAGTAAACGATCATACATGTTCACTCCAGCCCCCGGGTTCAAGCGGCTCTCCTGCCTCAGCCTCCCAAGTAGCTAGGATTACAGGCAGCTGCCACCATGCCAGGCCAATTTTTGTATTTTCAGTAGAGATGAAGTTTTACCATGCTGGCCAGTCTTGTCTCAAACTCCTGACCTTAGGTGATCCACCCACCTCAGTCAGCTAAAGGGCCAGATTACAGACATGAGCCACTGCACCCCGATGGAAAGTAGTTGTTAACATAATAAAAATATAACTTTTAAGAGTTATATTTGTATTGTTATAATAAAATATAAAAATATAACTTTTAAAAGCTATATTTTATTATGTTATAATAAAATATAGCTCTTAAAAGTTATATTTTTATTATGTTAGTTATTATGTAGTATGGTTCTTTTTTTTTTTTTTTTTAATAAGATGGGGTTTCACCATGACGGCCAGGCTGGTCTTGAACTCCTGACCTCAGGTGATCCACCCACCTCAGCCTCCCAAAGTGCTGGACTGCAGGCATGAGCCACTGCGCCTGGCCTATGGTTCTTCATACTAGCAGATTTAATATGGACTGAAGACAGGCTGATTTTTTTTTCCTTCTTCTTTTTTTTTTTTCTTCTTTTTTTTTTTTTTTTTTTTTTTTTTTTTTTTTTTTTTATGGGAGTTTCACCATGATGGCCAGGCTGGTCTTGAACTCCTGACCTCAGGTGATCCACCCACCTCGGCCTCCCAAAGTGCTAGGATTACAGGCGTGAGCCACCACGCCCGGCCCTTTTTTCTTTCTTTCATTACTAAAATCCAGAGCTTGATAAGCTCTCTGGAAGTGGATTATCTCTAACTTTTAGAAAACTTTTATATGTCAGAGGCATTTTTTTTTTTTTTTTTGAGACAGAGTCTTGCTCTTGTTGCCCAAGTTGGAGTGCAATGATGTGATCTCGGTTCACTGCAACCTCCACCTCCTGGGTTCAAGCAATTCTCCTGCCTCAGCCTCCCAAGTAGCTGAAATTACAGGCGTGTGCCACCCCACCTGGCACACACCTGTAATCTGCCTCACCCTCCTGAGTATCTGGGACTATAGGCGCACACCAGCACACTCAGCTAATTCTGTAGTTTTAGTAGAGACAGGGTTTCTCCATGTTGGTCAGGCTGGTCTTGAACTCCTGACCTCAAGTGATCCACCCACCTTGGCCTCCCATAGTGCTGGGATTACAGGTGTGGGCCATGGCGCCTGGCCCAAGGAATTTTTTTCTTTTCTTTTTTTCTTTTTTCCCTCCAGATTAGCTTTACTGCATTAGGAATTTTTTTTTTTTTTTTCTGAGATGGAGTTTCGCTCATCACCCTGGCTGAAGTGCAATGGCATGCTCTGGGCTTACTGCAACCCCCACCTCCTGGGTTCAAGCAATTCTCCTGCCTCAACCTCCTGAATGGCTGGGAGTTCAGGCACCCACCACCACATTCGGCTAATTTTTGTATTTTTAGCAGAGACAAGGTTTCACCGTGTTGGCCAGGCTGGTCTTGAATCCCTGACCTCAGGTGATTTGCCCACCTTGGCTTCCCAAAGTGCTGGGATTATAGGGGTGAGCCACTGTGTCTGGCCAAGAATATTTTATGTATCAGTTATGAACCTGGTAAAACTTCAGCCAGAATTATTGTAACCTGTATAGAAAGCATGTAGACAACTGGAAGAAAATATTTTTCTTTCTTTTTTTTTTTTTTAAAGTTTTAAATAGAGATGGGATTTTCACTTTATTGCCCAGGCTGATCTCGAACTCCTGGGCTCACGTAATCTTCCCACCTCACCTCCCAAAGTGCTAGGATGACAGGTGTGAGGCTTTTTTTTTTTTTTTTTTTTGAGACAGTTTCTCAGACTGTAGCATAATGGTGGTATCATACCTCACTGCAGCATCAAACTACTGGGCTCAAGCAATCTTCCCATCTCAGCTTCCCAAGTAGTTAGGACCATAGGCACTTGCTACCACAACTGGCTAAGTTTTTAGAAAAATTTTTGTAGAAACGAGGTCTCATTATGCTGCCCAGGCTGGTCTCGAACTCTTGAGCTCAAACCATTTTCCCTTCTCAGCCTCTCAAAATATTGGGATTACAGGTGTGAGTCAAGGTGCCCAGCCTGAAAACATTGTTTCATGTCTATCATCAGAGACCAACTCTTCACCAGCCTATAAATAATCTCAACTTGCTATTTCCATTAGGTTCATTTCCAGTAAAATAAATACAAGTACATTAAAAAACAAAACAAAGCAAACAACCTTGGTCAGGACAGAAAAAAGTACAAAAAGGTTTTCTTAACTAAAAAAAAAAAAACAACAACAACAAATGAAAACCAACAAAAAAACATAACTTAAGCCAATTGATGTCTTATGTTTTATTATGATTTTAGAAAGAAAATATTAGCATAGAAGTTTCTTGTGAATTTCCTAAGAGCTTGAAACAAAAATAAATGATAAGAAATGTTTTGGAAATATTCTAAAGAAAAATCTTTTGTCAAATTTTTTTATACTCCAGTATTTAGTGACTCTATTATCTATATACTGTTGTGTAGTATTTTTTTTTTAACTTCACAATATAAATGAACATCTTTCTGCATCAATACAAACTAGATCTACAACATTCTGTTACATGGTTCCAGTATAGTTCACTGAAAGGTTATATTATTATTTATGTAACCAATGTTTAAATTGTTTCTATTTTTTGTGATAAAAACAGTCATAGCCAACATCATACATATATATATTTAACATCTCCAAAGATGAGCATGGATTTTTGTTGTTGTTGTTCATGTATCTTTCCATACTTGTCTAGTTACTTTCTTTCTTTTTTTTTTCTTGGTTCTTTACTTGGAATAGTTACTTTCTTAAGACTTCTCAAGCTGGGTGCAGTGGCTCAAGCCTGTAATCCCAGCACTTTGGGAGGCTGAGGTGGGTGGATCACGAGGTCAATAGATTGAGACCATCCTGGCCAACATAGTGAAACCCCATCTCTCTATATAAAAAAAAAAAAAAAAAAAAAAAGACTTCTCAAAAGTGGAATTGTTAGGTCAAAAAGGATGTTTTTGGATTCCTATTGCCAGATTGCATTCAGGAAAGATTACATTGACTTATCTTCCCATTGAGAATGTATTACATTGTCCAATTTCCCAGTCTTTAGTGAAAACTGAGCTAGCTTCAGTGATTTTTTTTGTTTGTCTGTTTGAGTCAGGGTCTTGGTCTGTTGCCCTGGCTGGAGCGCAGTGGTGCAATTACGGCTCACTGTAGCCTCGGCCTTCCTTCTCTCAAGTGATCCTCCTGCCTCAGCCTCCCAAGTAGCCAGGACTGATTTTTTAAATAATAGAATTTGCCGAGATTTGGAAGATCTGCATAACTCAGTGAAACACAATTATTTTCCAATGACAAATGTCTGATGCTACAAATTAAGAAAAAGATCCATTCAAAGTGCAAGATAGACCAATGGATTATTATTATTATTATTTTTTTTGAGACGGAGTTTAGCTCTTGTTACCCAGGCTGGAGTGCAATGGCGAGATCTCGGCTCACCGCAACCTCCACCTCCTGGGTTCAAGCAATTCTCCTGTCTCAGCCTCCTGAGTAGCTGGGACTACAGGCACGTGCCACCATGCCCAGCTAATTTTTGTATTTTTAGTAGAGACGGGGTTTCACCATGTTGACCAGGATGGTCTTGATCTCTTGACCTCGTGATCCACCCGCCTCGGCCTCCCAAAGTGCTGGGATTACAGGCGTGAGCCACCGCGCCCGGCTTACCAATGGATTTTAAGGTAACTGAATATACACTTCATTACTATAGTTTCAGATTCCACATTGTAACTAACTTTTAGAAAAACATACCACTTGTTGAGTTTTGATGTAGTATCGTATAATAGTATCCATATAATTATCCAGAAAGGCTATTTAAATGTCCTTCCCTTTTCTAACTATATGCTAAGTAATGCCAGATTTTTTTTTCGGTAGACATGGGGGTCTCACTGTGTTGCCCAGACTGATCTTGAACTCCTGAGCTCAAGTAATCTTCCTGCCTTGGCCTTCCAAAGTGCTAGGAATACAGGCATGAGCCCCCAAACTCAGTGAGATTAAAAAAAAAAAAAAAAAAAAAAATATATATATATATATATATATATATATATATACATACTTAACCAAAACAACATATTGCAATAGAATGACTGCAGAAGCAGATAGAGAAATCTACCTGTAGCCTATAAATTTAGATATTGAGATTTACAAACGTAAAACAATGACACGCTTCTCATATTTTTATTTTTGTTTTGGAAAGCACAATTATTTTCATATAAACAAAATTATTTTCATATAAATGCTAGAATTATTATTTTGTTTTAGGACATGAGGTTTTACTCTGTCACTCAGGCTGGAGTGCAGTGGCATGATCATAGTTCATTGCAGCCTGGGACACCTGGGCACAAGTGAGTCTCCCACCTCAGCCTCCAAAACTGCTGAGATTACAGGCATGAGTTACCATGTCTGGCTTTGTTATTTCTGAATAATTAATAATTAACCAAAAAATTATCAACCAGCCTAGACAACAAAGTGAGACTTTGTCTCTACAAAAAAATCAAACAAATTAGCCAGGCATGGTGGCTGGCACCTATGGTCCCAGCTACACAGGATGCTGAGGCAGGAGGATTACTTGAGCCCAGGAAGTTCAGACTGTAGTGAGCCATGTTCACACCACTGCACTCTAGCCTGGGTGACAGTCTCAAAAAAAAATCAATTGTTATTCTTCATACACAAAATATTGATGACTGTTACCCATATAAGCAAGAGTTCTTATGTTCCTTAACTCTGATTTATTTTATTTTAATTTTATTATTATTATTATTGTAAAGACAGGATCTCACTATGTTGCCCAGGCTGGTCTTGAACTCCTGAGATCAAACAATCCTCCTCCTTCAGCCTCTCAAAGTGCTGGGATTATAGGCCTGAGCCTCTGTGCCCAGCCTTTATTCTTCAATTTTTTTTTTTTTTTTTTTTTTTTGAGACGGAGTTTCGCTCTTGTTGCCCAGGCTGGAGTGCAATGGCGCGATCTCGGCTCACCGCAACCTCCGCCTCCTGGGTTCAAGCAATTCTCCTGCCTCAGCCTCCTGGGTAGCTGGGACTACAGGCACACGCCACCACGCCCAGCTAATTTTTGTATTTTTAGTAGAGACGGGGTTTCACCACGTTGACCAGGATGATCTCGATCTCTTGACCTCGTGATCCACCCGCCTCGGCCTCCCAAAGTGCTGGGATTACAGGCGTGAGCCACCGCGCCCAGCCATTCTTCAATTTTTAAGAGAGTAAAGAAATGCAAAGTCCAAAGAGTTTGAGAGTTAGTATATTACATGAGTATTGTTTTAAAAAATAATTTTAATCAAATTAATTTTTTTCTTCTTTTTTTTTTAAAAAAAGTTCTTTTTTCTTTATTTTATAGGGAAGGATCGTTAGAAGCTAAAATGAACTTTTATAAAAGTATATGAGTATATATGCTAAGTTCTACTTATAGAGAAATAAATTATAAAGTCACTGAGAAGACTTTAAACTAAACTATTCCTGAGAATATTTAATAGGCACATTGCAATTCTTTTTCCAGATTTACTTACTAACCATGGCTCTTAGTTTCTATTTTGGTTTAATTGGTTCTTGGAATTAGGCTACCTGAAGTGTTCTTTTTTCCCCCTGGTACATACAATCATTTTTGTTTAATTTTTCTGGATGTATTTGCATCATCAAAACTAGTGCTATATCCCAATTCTATCCTCACATTCTCTTGGCCATTGCAGAAGGTAAATCAGAGGAGAAAAATACTCTGGACAACTGAAGCATTCTTTTATTTCACAAATTATGAATTTCTATGGAGTACTATAAACTGCTAGGCACTATGCATTTCTTGGTAAATGAAATGGACACAGCCTTTGCCTTCATACTATGATTCTTGCTTCTGTTTAAAAATAGGTGAATCGGCTGGGCACAGTGGCTCATGCCTATAATCCCAGTACTTTGGGAGGCCGAGGCAGGTGGATCACTTAGGCCAGGAGTTTGAGATTAGCCTGGCCAACATGGTGAAACCCCATCACTACTGAAAATAGAAAAATTAGCTGGGTGTGGTGGTGGGTGCCTGTAATCCCAGCTACTTTGGAGGCTGAGGCAGGAGAATCACTTGAACCTGGGAGGCAGAGGTTGCAGTGAGTTGAGATTGTGCCATTGCACTGCAGCCTGGGCGACAGAGTGAGACTCTGTCTCAAAAAACCCCAAAAAACAGAAACAAAAAAACCACCAGAAAATAAAAAGTGGATGGAACAAACATGTCCTGTGTTTCTTAAGGTATCCATGAAATAGATTCAGAAGTACAAAGCAGGGTAACCTAAGAGTGAGAACACTAGAGGAAGAACTTTTAAAATATTACTGTTCTTACTGTGATAAGTTAAAATTTAAAAAAATACATAAAAATAAAGACAAATTATGTCTATAACACTGCTGATAGGTTTGTCATAGAGTATAGGCAGCTATAGGTCTTGTCTACAAGGTTGGAGAGATGCAGGTGGTTTGTCACAGACCTCTGAGAAGTTCTGGGGCTACCAGAGTTAGCACAGGAGGGAGTGCAGCAATAGACTTCAGAGCTGGGATATAAATTGAAGGATTGCATATAGGCCAGGCATGGTGGCTCGCGCCTATGATCTCAGCACTATGGGAGGCCGGGAGGCTGAGATGGGAGGATTACTTGAGTCCAGGAGTTTGAGACCAGCCTTAGAAACATAATGCTACCTCATCTCTACAAAAAATTAGCCAGGCATGGGCCAAGTGCCATGGCTCACGCCTGTAATCCCAGAACTTTGGGAGGCTGAAGTGAGCAGATCATGAGGTCAGGAGTTAGAGACCAGCCTGGCCAATATGTGGCCAATATGGTAAAACCCTATCTCTACTAAAAATACAAAAAAAAAAAAATAGCCATGTGTGTGGTGCACCTGTAGTCGCAGCTACTCGGGGGGCTGAGACAGAAGAATCACTTGAACCAGGAGGCAGAGGTTGCAGTGAGCAGAGATAGTGCCACTGCACTCCAGCCTGGGTGATAGAGTAAGACTTTGTCTCAAAATTAAAAAAAAAAAAAAAATTAGCCAGGCATGGTGGCTCACACCTGTAGTCTCAGCTACTTGGGAGGCTGAGGTGGGAGGATCACTTGAGCCTGGGAGTTTGAGGCTGCAGTGAGCTGTGATCATGCCACTGCACTCCAACCGCGGTGACAAAGTGTACCCTGTCTAAAAAAAAAATTGAATAAAAAAATTGCATATAAAACAGTTGATTTTCTCTTATCCACTCCATTTCCCCTATGGGAAAAGTGTTGTCAAAGTAAAGCCATTAGACATTTAGCATCAGGCTGAAAACAGGAGTGGTGTTGTAAGACAAAAAATGCTAAGGTTTCCAATGTAAACATTAGCTCCTGAGAGGAAAGTGAAAGATAAAATTGACAAGAGGCCTTAAGAATCAAAGAGGACCAACCTTTGACTAATGAGAGTCCTCAAGGCTGAGTGTGGTGGTTCATGCCTACAATCTCAGCAGTTTGGAAGGTGGAGGTGGGAGGACTGCTTAAGCCCAAGAGTTAGAAACCAGTCTGGGCAATGTAGTGAGACCCTGTGTCTATAAACAAAAAGTAATAAAAATACATTTCAAAAAATAAAAATGGGAGTCCTCAAAAGAGTTGCAAAATTCAGTGGCAAAGTAATGATAATGGAGAGAAAGAAAGTAAGTATCAGAGAAAATAACAGAGCAAAATGAATTAAAAATACCTGCACCCAGACACATGATTGTGAAACATTAAATCTCCAAGATTAAAAAATAGATCTTCAGTCTGGGCAACATAGTAAGACACCATCTCTACAAAAAAATAAAAAATAAA
This sequence comes from Alouatta palliata, assembly GCA_004027835.1. Taxonomy (NCBI): domain Eukaryota; kingdom Metazoa; phylum Chordata; class Mammalia; order Primates; family Atelidae; genus Alouatta; species Alouatta palliata. Next base: position 8,179 of record PVKV010027636.1, on the reverse strand, counting down.
AAATAGCCAGGCATGGTAGTATGTCTGTAGTCCCAGCTACTGGGGAGGCTGAGTTGGGAGGATTGCTTGAGCCCAGGAGGTCAAGGCTGCAATGAACTACCATCAGGCAATGGTGATACAGAGCAGATGAGCCCCAAACTGGGGCTTAGCCTGGGAGGGTTCTTATCTTTGCCCAGGAAAGAATTCAAGAGTAAGCTGGTGGTGTTAGCAACTTTTGCTGAAGCAGCAGTGTACAGCAGCAGCAAAGGTACTGCTCCTTGCAGAACAGGGCTACCCCATAGACAGTGTGCCTAGAATAGCAGCTCAGGGGCCGTTTTGCAGTCATATTTATATCTAGTTTTAATCACATGCAAATTAAGAAGCAGGTTATTTAGAAATTTTCAGAAAAGCAATGGCAATGGTAAACTGCCATGATGCTGGTGGGCATGTCTTATAGAGAAGTGCTGTTGGTACCTCTTCCCTGTTTCAGCCAGTCTTCCATCTGGACTGGAATTGAGTCCTGACTCTGATCTCAATGGCACTCTAGCCTCAGCAGCAGAGTGAGATCCTGTCTCAAAACAAAGAAACAAAAATTTATCTCAAACATTTTTATGGGAAAAATAGGACACTTAAAAAGGACATTAAACAGATTTACAACACATCTGAACCACTGAATGTTAGAAAATACTGGAGTTAATGCCTTCAGGGTTCTGAGAAAAATTCTTTTTTTTTTTTTTTTTTTTTTTGGTGCCATGACTTGGATCTTTTTTTTTTTTTAATTTTTTAATTTTTTTTTTTTGAGACAGGGTCTCACTCTGTCATGCAGGCTAGAGTGCAGTGGCACAATAACAGCTCATCATAGACTCAACCTCCCAGGCTCAAGCGATTCTCCTGCCTCAGCGTCTCAAGTAGCTGGGACTACAGGCCTGCACCACCATGCCTGGTTAATTTTTGAGGTTTTTTTTTCTTTTTTCTTTCTTTCTTTTTTTCTATAGAGATAGAGTTTTGCCGCGTTGCCCAGGTTGGTCTCAAAGCTCTGGGCTCAAGGAATCAGCCCGCCTTGGCCTCCCAAAGTGTTGGGATTGCAGGTGTCAGCCACTGTGCTCAGCTTAAAATTCATTTTTAATTTAGAATTCTATATACAGGGCCGGGTGCTGTAGATTATGCCTGTAATCGCAACACTTTGGGAGGCCGAGGCGTATGTATCACAAGATATAGAGTCTGAGACCAGTCTGGCCAATATAGTGAAACCCCGTCTCTACTAAAAAATTTAAAAAATTAGCCAGGCATGGTAGTGCATGTCTGTAGTCTCAGCTAATCAAGAGGCTAAGGGAGGAGAATTGCTTGAACCCAGGAGGCAGAGGTTGCAGTAAGCCGAGATCGCACCATTGCACTCCAGCCAGGGTGACAGAGTGAGACTCCGTCTCAAAAAAAAAAAAAGAATTCTATTCATAGGCCAGGCACAACTGTAAAGAGGTCAATACAGGGTTTTAACAGCAGAATGGATGAAAGGCACTCAACCTAGTTGAGGAGAGGTAAGAGAAGACTTCCTGAAGGAGACGATCCTGAGTTAACCTTAAACCATGAGCAAACAGCTTGGTAAATCTCTTCAGTAAATTTCCCCGACCTAGATTAGACTGTGGTAAGAGAAATTTTACCTCCAGATTCAAATTTGACTTCCAGATAGCTCATAAATCTATCATGATGAAGGGCATAAGCATTTAAAAGTAGTCATCATTTTGCTTACTATTCCCATCACATACGCGGGGAACCTGACTTGCAAGATTTGCAGCTCAGTTCTCCTCATGACTAATCCATTGATGCTGGGCACACCCACCTTTCCTTTTGACTTGGGAAAACTGTTAAAACCATCACATTTTTCTTTTATTGCAGGTTTTCTTTTTTTTTTTTCTGTTTTTTATTTTTTATTTTTGAGACAGAGTTTTGCTTTTGTCGCCCAGGCTGGAGTGCAATCGTGCAATCTTGGCTCACTGCAATCTCTGTCTCCTGGGTTGAAGCAATTCTCCTGCCTCAGCCTCCTGAGTAGCTGGAATTATAGGTGCCTGCCACCATCCCCGGTTAATTTTTGTATTTTTAGCAGAGACAGAGTTATGCCATGTTGGCCAGGCTGATCTCGAACTGCTGGCCTCAAGCGATCTGCCTGCTGTGGCCTCCCAAAATATTGGAATTATAGATGTGAGACACTATGCCTGCCCAGCCTTTCTTTTTAAAAATCATCCCATAGTTCACTTCAAAATCTCTTTTCTGAATGAAAATTAAAATGTTCCAGCTCTGTGAAATAAGCATCAGCTTGATAGTTGGTTAATCAACTTTGTTTCTGTTTTGTAGCACATTGTGTTTATTACATATTTGAAGACATCCAATGTTTTTTCACACAGAATCTACTAAAATATGACAATAAAAACAACAAAAGGTCTTGTAATCTGTCGGCAGAAAACACTAGCCTAATGTTTAAGAATGACATTTGTCTACCATCATATGTTTTTACCATCAGAGTAGAGTAATACCACTAAAAGATGGAGAGGGTGTGTTTTAGTAGTACTCTTGCAGGTTTTTTTTTTTTTTTTTTTTTGAGACAGAGTTTTGTTCTTGTCACCCAGGCTGTAATGCAGTGGTGTGATCTTGGCTTGCTGCAATCTCCTCCTCCCAGGTTCACTTGATTCTCCTGCCTCAGCCTCCCAAAAAGCTGGGAGTACAGGTGCCTACCACCACGCCTGGCTAATTTCTGTATTTTTAGTAGAGATGGGATTTCATCATGCTGGCCAGGCTGGTCTTGAACTCCTGACCTCAGGTGATCCACCAACCTCAGCCTCCCAAAGTGTTGGAATTACAGGCATGAGCTACTGCACCTGGCCTCTTATAGTTAGACTGTCCTTTACAGAAAGAAAACATGAGGTCCAGGTACAGTGGCTCATGCCTGTAATCAGCACTTTGGGAGGCTGAGGTGGGAGGATTGCTTGCGCCCAAGAGATAGAGACAATCTTGGGCAATGTGGTGAAACCCACCTTAAAAAAAAAAAACCTGAAAAAGAAAAATATAAATAAGAAAGTCCTGTCCATGGATATCAAAGATGCCCTCCAACTCCCACTGAATGGCATCTTCAGGATGGCCCCTCATTCAGTGACAGAGTCAAAGTTTGGACATAACACTGGGTTAAATGCTGTCCCCATAACATTTATATTTACCTGGAATCTGTGAATGTGACCTTTTTAGAAATAGGCTATTTGCAGATGTACTCAAGTTAAAATGAGGTTATACTGGACTACGGTGGACCCTAAATCCATTATGACTAGTGTCTGTGGAATAAGAGGGAAGTTTGTTTACACAGATGCAGAGGGAAGACAGCCGTGTAGAGACAGAGATCTGAGTTACGCTGCCATAAAGCAAGGACTGCCGAGGCCTGCAGGTAACACCAGAACCTGGCTCTGCACGGGATTCTCCCCTATGGGGCTGCAGAGAGATCACGGCCCTCCAGACATCTTGATTTCAGACTTCTGGCCTCCAGGACTGCGAGCTAATCAGTTCCTGTTGTTATAAGCCACCCAGTTTGTGGCAATTTGTCACAGCAGCCTGAAGAAACTGCCACAGGCATCAATCAGGCTCTTCTCATACCCTATCAGGAGGAGGCGGGCAACCCTTCCGTAGTCTGCCTGCATCCTCATCCAACAGAGAGAAGTTTGATAGTTTTTTTTTTTTTTTTTTTTTTTTTTTTTAAGTGAGACAAGGTGGGGATGGGTAGGGGGTAAAAAAAAAACAAATGAGACAAGGTCTTTGTTGCCCAGGCTGGAGTGCAGTAGTGCAATCATAGCTCCCTGCAGCCTCTAACTCCTAGGCTAAAGTGATCCTCATACCCCATCTTCCTGGGTAATAAGGATCAGGGGGCATGTCACCATGCCTGGCTAATTTTATAGTTTTTTTCGTAAAGACAGGGTCTTACTATGTTGCCCAGGCTGGTTTCAAACTCCTGTCTCAAGCAATTCTTCCATGCTGGCCTCCCAAAATGTTGGGATTGTAGGCGTGAGCCACTGTGCCTGGCTAGATACCTGATTCTTAATCCCACTGTCTCCAGTCCTACCTCCTCAGCTGTCCTGACATCAGCTGTGTACTAAGTAGACTAGAATCTGTTTCCCAAACACTCTTCAAGCCTAAATCATCCTTATTTAAGGGAGCTTTATTCTTAGACTTTTAATCAATGTTTAAGTAGTCAGAATATCACTCCTGGAAGAGTAACAGGTTTTTACTTGGCAGCAACTGCTCTGAAATCTGATTGGCTAGATAACTGTTACTGGCAGAGTGGAAAGCACAAAGGCAAGCAAGGCTTCTTATACTTACTGAGGCAATGAACATGTCACTGGCAGTGGCAGTGATACCTACACATTCTCTGTATTTCATAAGCCCCATGACTCTTGCATACACGGAGAAGGGGTAAAAATGACTATCAATCAAATATGGAAACAAAAGAACAGAGGTGGTAATTTTAACATATACAAAATGAGATTTAAGACAAAGAGGAAAGAGTATTTCAGTGGGATCATTTGATCTTGATAAATGGCAAAATTGATACAGTAGTCTCCTCTTATCCACAGTTTCAATTTCCATGGTTTCAATTACCCCGATACAGAATAATAAGATGTTGAGAGAGAGAGAGATGAAGAGAGAAAGGACCACATTCATATAATGTCTGTTACAGAACATTGTGATAATTGTATTTCATTATCAGTTACTGTTATCTCTTAACTGTACCTAATTTATCAATTAAACCTTATTATCATAGGTATGTATGTATAGGAAAAAGCAGTGTGTGTGTATGTATTTGAAGTTCAGTACTATCTGGGCTTCAGGGGGCCTTGGAGAGTATCCCCGAAGGACAAGGGGGACTACTGTTCTAGGCATTGCAGTCTTTGTCCTCTATAGTTGTACAGACCTGGGGTTAAATCCTATCACGGTCTAACTGTAAAACTACACAAATTTTGCTCCTGGAGCCTCGGTGTTTATATAGGTAAAATGGAGATAAAACATACCTTCCTCACTGGGCAGCTATGAGCCTTATATTAGCTAACATATGCCTAGGATTCAATAAAAGTTAGCTGTCATGTTCATTCTACTTACTTTCCAGGAAACATACCAAAACAATACTTTCTTTCCTCAAGCCCTCCGCCCTTACCTTCAATATGCTTTTTTTTGTTACCGAAAACTTTATGCTCTTTTTAAAATTTATTTTTTTGCCTGAAGCTATGACATTTGAACTTTACCAAAAACTTTAAATCTACCATTTATTGAAATGAATTTTGTTACATTAAACAACTTTTTAAAAAACACACATTTTAAAATTTTCAATAGTTTTTAGGTTACAAGTGGCTTTCGGTTACATGCGTGAATAGTATAGTGAAGATGTTTAAAACTTTAGTGCGCTAGTCACCCAAGTAGTATCCATTGTACCCAATACGTAGTTTTTTTATCTCTTAATAGTCTCCCACCCTCCCCCTTCTGAGTCTCTGGGTCCATTATACCATTCTGTATGCCTATGTGTACTCATAGCTTAGCTTCACTTTCAAGTGGGAACATACGGCATTTTGGTTTTCCATTCCTAGTTACTTCACTTAGAATAATGGCCCCCAGCCCCATCCAAGTTTCTGCAAAAGACAGTATTTCAGGCTGGGTGCGGTGGCTCATGCCTGTAATCCCAGCACTTTGGGAGGCTGAGGCAGGTGGATCACCTGAGGTCAGGAGTTCCAGATAGCCTGGGTGACATAGTGAAACCCTGTCTCTACTAAAAAAATAGAAAATCAGCTGGGTGTGGTGGCACATGCCTGCAATCCCAGCTACTTGGGAGGCTTAGGCAGGAGAATCGCTTGAACTCAGGAGGTGGAGGTTGCCGTGAGCCAAGATTGCACCTTTGCACTCTAGCCTGGACAACAAGAGCAAAACTTCATCTCAAAAAAAAAAGAAAAAGAAGACAGTATTTTATTCTTTTTTATGACTGAGTGGTATTCCATGGCATATATATACCACCTTTTCTTTAACCATTCATTGGTTGGTTGATGAGCACTTCGGTTGGTTCCATATCTTTGCAATTGTGAATTGTGTTGTGATAAACATAGGCATGCAGGTGTCTTTTTGATATGCAGTAGAGGAATTGCTGGATTGAATGGTAGTTTACTTTTAGTTCTTTGAGGATTCTCCACACTTTTCCACAGAGGTTGCACTAATTTACATTCCCACAAGCAGTGTGTAAACATTCCCTTTTCACCACATCATTTTCATTATCTTGATTCTTCTAATCCATGAACATGAGATATATTTCCATTTGTTTGGGTCATCTGTGATTTATTTCAGCAGTGTTTTGTAGCTCTTTTGTTGATATCTCTCACCTCCTTTGTTAAATATATTCCTATTTTATTTTATTTTTTTAATTAATTAATTTCTTTTTACTTTAATTTTTTTTTTTTTTTTTTTTTTTTTTTTAATTATTTTTTTTTTTTTTTTTTTTTTTTTTTTTTTTTTTTTTTTTTTTTAAGACAGGGTTTCACCATGTTGGTCAGGCTGGTCTTGAACTCCTGACCTCAGGTGATCAGTCTGCCTTGGCCTCCAAAGTGCTTGGATTACAGGCGTCAGCCACCACGCCTGGCCCCTATTTTATTTTTTTAAATCGGATATTGTAAAAGGGATTGAGTTCTTCTAGGAAAGAACTGAATAGGGAAAAGACACCCTATTAAATAGTTTAGGCATTGAGTTCTTTTCTAAAACTCATCTCTAGCTCTCAAGGAACTAGAGAGTCAAGAATAAACCAAACCCAAAGGTAACATAAGAAAATTCTTTTCTTTGAGTTCTTGATTTGTTCTCACCTTGATCATTGCTGCTGTGTAGCAATGGTACTGATCTGTGTACACAGATTTTGTAACCTGAGCACTGAATTTGTTTATCAAATCTAGGAGTGTTTTGGAGTCTTTTACAATCAGATCAATAGTAAACAGAGGTAGTCTGACTTTCTCTTTTCCAATTTGGATACCCTTTATTTCTTTCTCTTGCCTGATGGATCTGGTTAGCAATTTTAGTACAATTGAGTTGAAGTAGAAGAGTATAACTGAGTACAGTAGAGTTGAGTAGAAGAAGTGTGAGTGGGCGTTCTTGTCTTGTTTCAGCTCTCAGGGGAAATGCTTTCAACTCTTCCCCATTCAGTATGATGTTGGCTGTGGGTTTATCATATACGGCTTTATTTTTTTTTATTATTATTTTTTTGAGATGGAGTTTTGCTCTTGTTGCCCAGGCTGGAGTGCAATGGTGCGATACCAGCTCACTACAACCTCCACCTCCCGGGTTCAAGCAATTCTCCTGCCTCAGCATCCGGAGTAGCTGGGATTACATGCATGCACCACCACACCTGGCTAATTTTGTATTCTTAGTAGAGATGGGGGTTTCTCCATGTTGGTCAGGCTGGTCTGGAACTCCCGACCTCTGGTGATCTGCCCGCCTTGGCCTCCCAAAGTGCTAGGATTACAGGCATAAGCCACTGTACCTGGCACATATATGTATTTATCATTTTGCAGTATGTTCCCTCTATGCCTAGTTTGTTGAGGGTTTTTATCATAAAGGAATGCCGAATTTTTTTTTTTTTTTTTTTTTTGATGAAGTCTCACTCTGTCACCAGGTTGGAGTTCAGTGGCACCATCTCAGCTTACTGCAACCTCCACCTCTTGGGTTCAAACGATTCTCCTGCCTCAGCCTCCTGAGTAGCTGGGATTACAGGAGCATGCCACTATGCCTGGCTAATTTTTGTGTTTTCAGTAGAGACAGGGTTTCACCATGTTGGCCAGGATGGGCTCGATTTCTTGACCTCATGATCCACCTGCCTTGGCCTCCCAAAGTGCTGGGATTACAAGCATGAGCCACCATGCCTAGCCAGGTGTTGGATTTTATAAAATGTTTTTTCTGCATCTATTGAGATAATTGTTTGGTTTTTGTTTTTAGTTCTGTTTATGTGGTTAATCACATTTATTGACTTGTGTATATTGAACCATCCCAGCATCCCTGGGATGAAATCCACTTGGTCATGGAGAATTATCTTTTTGATGTGCTATTAGATTCACTTTGCTATATGTTGTTGAGGATTTTTGCATCTAGGTTCATCAGGGACGTTTGTCTATAGATTTCTTTTTTTGTTATGTCCTTTCCCGGCTTC
>PVKV010027635.1:6472-26248 GCA_004027835.1 Alouatta palliata | reverse complement strand
AAAAAAAAAAAAAAAAAAAGAAAGATAACTCTTAGAAAGCAAAATGTGCCCAAATGATCCCATTACTTGGGTCATTTTTCAAAACTTTGTCCCCCTCCCTCCCTCCTCTCTCTAGTAGTCCCTGGTATCTATTGTTCCCATCTTTGTGTCCGTGTGTCACTGTTTAGCTCCTACTTAAAAGTTGAAACATGTGGCATTTGGTCTTCTCTTCCTGCCTTAATTTGTCTACACAATATACCCATGTAACAAACCTGCCCTTGTATCCCCTGAACCAAAAATAAAAGCCGAATTTAAAAAAAAAAAATGAAAGAAAAATGTGTGTCCATGAATAGGCTGGAAGGAGAGACACATTTAAATTCATAATGTGCAGTTAGAACAAAAAATGAAAGAGATTTCATGATAAATACAATATGCTTTGTAAAAATGGATTAATTTATTTATTCTAGAACCAGTAATAAGTGGCTACAATTCACTTGACTGAAAACTAATCACGAGCAAAAACAAAGTAAATATACTAAAATTTCTGAAACTGATTTCAAAGATTTGTGTCAGATATTCACCTGCATGCATACACAGATTAAGATGGAGACCGACATTTGATATATAAAGTCAAATGAATTTTTAAAGAAATAGCTATTTCTTTAAAATGTTGTATGGCGTCGATATTTTATTAAATGGAAGATAATGTACCAGATATTGCCAGTTCCCATAGCAGCTCTTTGATTGGTAGTGAGAAGACCGCTGCTCTGAGGCAATGAGAAGACCACTGAGGGCATAAACAATAAAATTGTGCGCTCATTGGATGTGAAAACTGTGCTGGTCATATACTATATATAGGTGAAGTTTTGAGTGCTGTTTTGATTCTCCTAGACATTTGCCATGTACAATCTCTGCCCAGGGCAAAATTGCTAGGTTGAAGTTGTCTTTGACTTCCTTCAATATCCTTTTCTGGAAGTAATAACAGTATTAGCTAACATTTACTGAGAACTTATTGTGTCCTAGGCACTATACTAAGCAGTTTATGAAAAGTAATTCTATTCCTCACAAAAACCATATGAGATAATTACTATCATTATTCACATCTTGCAAATAAACTGAAATACACAGAGGGCAAATAACTTGTCCCAAGACCACACAGCCAGTAAGTGTTAAAACTGAGACTTGCCCTCACAACTTAACTCTTAAAATATTTGATCCTAACTCCTTCACTACACTACTGTACCCACCTTTAACCTCCTGGATTTTAGAATTGAGAATTTCCTCTCTCCTGCCCATCAGTCACTTACTGGACTCAGTGATAATTCCCTCAAGACTTCTAGAGGTTCTATATTTATCCCTCTCCAGTTTTAGAATGGATGCAGCGGCTCATGCTTGTAATCCCAGTACTTTGGGAGGCCGAGGTAGACAGATCACTTGAGGTCAGGAGTTTGAGACCAGCCTGGCCAACATGGTGAAACCATATCTCTGCTAAAAGTACAAAAAAAAAAAAAAATTAGCTGTATGTGATGGTAGTCACCTGTAGTCCCAGGGACATGGTAGCGGTCACCTGTAGTCTCAGTTACTCCGGAGGCTGAGGCATGATAATTGCTTGAACCTGGGTGACAGAGCTGAGAGACTGTGTCACTGCACTCCAGCCTGGGCAACAGAGCAAGACTCTGTTAAAAAAAAAAAAAAAAAAAAAAAAAGACCGTCTACGCCACAAGGACTGCAATGCTTAGGTGAATCCTAGTGCTGAACTAGGTCCAGAGAGTGTGGATTGGAGGTGGGATTTGGGGGCATGTTGAGGTAATGTGTTATCTTTCTGGGTTCACAAGGGGGTGTAGTTTTAAGGGCAAGAACTTCCCAGTGCCATGCCCCTCTCCCATCTCTCTCCATCAGGGACATTTAACGGTTTATGTTTAAATTTCACAGGCACGGGGAGAAAACTAAGAGTCAGTCACCCCAGCGGAAGTTTAAAGGAACTCCTTTCATTGGCCAGAGGAACTTGGGGAGGTGGGAATTTCTCCCAGGACAGATTTCCCTGCTCCTTCACCTACACCAGATTTCTAGCTCTCTGGAATCTCCCCCACAAAGTGGGAGCTCTCTTTCCCCTCCTGGATTTCCCCTCTGGGGTCCCCTTCCACCCAGTGTGGAAGTTGTCTTTCCTCTCCTGGATTCCACCTTTCTGGATTCTCTCATTCAGTGTGAGGGGAGTTTTCCTTCTCTGGTTTTCTCCCTCTGGGAACCCTTCTCACTCATTGTGAGAGCAGTTTTTCTTTCTCTCATTCAGTGTGAGAGCTAGCTATTTCTTTCTCTCTCCTTCTCCTTTTTCTCTCTCTACCTAAATAAATCACTTTCTACAAACACTTTTGAGTCCAGCATTTACTTTTACGAGTGCAGTGCACCATGGTATCCTCTCCCATTCTTGAGGAGTGAGAGACCAAGAACCTGGAGAAATGTCCTCTCAGGGGAACTGAGGGCTCCCCTGAAACCCTGAACCCCAATAATGTGACATGCTGAGATACCAGCTCTAGCAGTGCAGGGAGTGCTAGCATCACCCCTTTCCTTAACCCAGGCCACACAACTCCTGGATCCAATAGAGACTCCTTCCTTCCACTTGAGAATAAGAGAGGGAAGTGTTGGGAGGACTTCGTCTTGTTTCTTGGATGCCAGCTCAGCCACAGCAGGATAGGACACCAGTCAGAGTTGTAGCCCCTGTTTCAGGCCCACCAGACCATATTTCTAGACACATCCTGGGCCAGAAAGGAACTGTTGTCTTGTGGGAAAGGACTCAGTCTTGGCAGCACTTACCTTCTGCTAAGTGAAGAGCCCTTGGGCCCTGAATAACCTCCAACAATACCCATGTACTACATTGAGGGCCTTGGTGAGCCTCTGAGACTTGCTGGCTTCAGCTGAAACTCAGCACATAACCAGATGTGGTGGTTATGGGTCAAAACTCCACCTGCTTAAGAAAAGCAAAGAAAAAATTAAAGATGACTGTCTTGCACCTTAGGTACCAGTACAGCCACACGGTGTAGTGAACCAAGCAGGCTCTTGTTGTCCCTGATTACAGGACTTGACTGTTGGACAGCATTTCTGGACTTGCCCTGGGCCAAAGAAGTGTCCACTTCCCTGAATGGTGAGTCCTGGACCAGGAAGCATTAGCAGCAAGATGACTTAAGAGTCCCTGGGCCTTAAGGAAACATCAGAGGTAGTCTGGCAGTACGCCTCATGGCCTGTGGTGGTGATGGTGGTGGCTACAGGGTGAGGCTCCTCTGTCTTTGGAAAGAGAAGAGTGGAAGGATTGTGTCTTGGGGTTTCTGTGTCAGCTTAGCCACAATACAATGGAACACCAGTTACACTTCTAAGGTTTTGACTCTAGTCCCTGACTCCCAGATGGCACTTCTGAATCCACCAAGGGCCTGGAGGACCTCATCAACCTGAAGGAAAGGAAACACACCTGTCTGGCTTTGCCACCTGCTGATTATAGAGCCTAGGGCCTTGAGTGACCATAGGCAGTAGCCATGCAGTGGTTACAGCAGGTCTTGGGTGAGCCCCAGTGCTGTGCTGGCTTTAGGTCTGAGCCAGTGCCATCACAGTAGTTAGTGGTGATGTTTGTGTAACTCCACTGCCAGCTCCAGGTGGCTCAGAACAGAGAGAGAGAGAGACTTTGTATGTTTGGGAGAAAGTACAGGAAGAAAAAGAGAGTCTGGATTATCTGCCTGATAATCCAGAGAATTCTTTTGGATAGATCTAAGGCCATCAAAGCAATACTTCTATGAGTCTGCAATAACTGGAACGTTAGTGAGCTTGGGTTGCTTCCTAAGTCAGATACAGCTTAGATCACAACACCTAATTCCTTTCAAATATCTGGAAGGCTTCCTCAAGAAGTACAGCTACAAATAAGATCAGACAGTGAACACTACAATAAATACCTTACTCTTCAATGTTCAGACACTGAAGAACATCTACTAGCATCAACACCATCCAGGAATACATGGCTTCACCAAATGAACAAAATAAGACATAAGGAATCAGTTCAGGAAAAATAGAGATATCTGACCTTTCAGACAGATAATGCAAAATAGCTATGTTGAGGAAACTCAAAAAAATTCAAGATAACATAGAGAAGCAATGCATAATTGTATCAGATACATTGAACAAATAGATTGAAATAAGAAGAATCAAGCAGAAATTCTGTAGCAGAAAAATTCATTTGGCAAACTGAAGAATGCGTTGGAGTCCTTCAATAGCACAATTGACGAAGAAGAATTAGTGAGCTTGAAGACAGGCTATTTGAAAATGCACAGGCAGAGGGAAAAAAAAATGAAGCAAGCCTATGGGACCTAGAAAATAGCCTCAAAAAAGCAAATCTGTTAAATAAGAGTTATTGGTCTTAAAGAGGAGGTAGATAATGAGATAGGGGTAGAAAGTTTATTCAGAAGGATAGTAACAGAGAACTTCCCAAACCTAGAGAAATATATCAATATCCAAATACACAAAAGTGATATGACACCGAGCAGATTTAATCCAAAGAAGACTACCTCAAGGCATTTAATAATCAAATTCCCAAAGGTCAAGGATAAAGAAAGGATCCTAAAAGCAGCAAGAAAAAATGAGTGAATAACATACAATGGAGATCCAATATACCCAGCAGCAAACTTTTCAATGGAGACCTTACAGGCCGGGACAGAATGGCATGACATATTTAATGTGCTAAAGGAAAACAACTTAAACCAGAATAGTATATCCAGTGAAAATATCCTTCAGACATGAAAGAGAAAAAAAGACTTTCTGAGACCAGCAAATGCTGAATGACTTCATAAATGCCAGACCTGTCCTACAAGAAATGCTAAAGGAAGTACTTCAATCAGAATCAGAAAGAAAAGGATGTGAATGAACAATAATCACCTGAAGACACAAAACTCACTGGTAATAGTAAATAAGCAGAAAAACACAGAATATTATAACACTACAACTGTATTGTGTAAACTACTCCTATTCTGAGTAGAAAGACTAAGTGAGGAACCTATCAAAAATAACTACAACAACTTTTCAAGACATAGACAGTATAATCAGATATATTAATAAACTGAAACAACAAAAAGTTAGAAAGTGGTAAGAAGAAGTTAAGGCATAGAGATTTTAGTAGGGTTTTTTTTGCTTATTTATTTATGCAAATATTGTTAAGCAGTTATTAGGTTAAAATAATGGTTATAAAATAGTATTGGCAAGCTTCATGGTAACTTCAAACTAAGAAACATACAATGAATATGCAAAAACTAAAAAGCAAAAACCTAAATCATATCTCCAGAGAAAATCACCCTCGCAAGAGGAAGACAGGAAGGTAAGAATGAAGGAAGAGAAGACCATAAAACAACCAAAAAACAACAAAATGGCTTGAGTAAGTCATTACTTATCAATAATAATACTGAATGTAAATAAATGAAACTCTGCAATTAAAAGACACAGACTTCCTCAGTTTTCTTGATGAATATCAAGACTCATTGATCTATCTCCTACCAGAAACACACTTCATGTATAAAGACACACATAGACTGAAAATAAAAGGTTCAAAAAAGATCTTCCATGCCAATGGAAACCAAAGAAGAGTAAGTGTTGCTGTACTTATATCAGACAAAAGAGTTTTCAAAACAAAAACTATAAAAACAAAGAAGATCACTATATAATGATAAAAGGGTCAATTTAGAAATAGGATATAACACTTTCAAATACATATGCACCAAACACTGGCGCATCTAGATATATAAAAGAAATATTATTAGACCAAAAGAGAAAGATAGACTCCATACAACTATACCTGGAGATTTCAACACCACTTTAATCACTGGATAGATCTTCCAGACAAAAAATTTGGAAACAAAGAAACATCAGACATAATCTGCACTATAGACAAAATGAATCTAATAGATATTTATATAACATTTCATCCAAGAACTGAAGAATACACATTGTTTTCCTCAGAACATGGATCATTTAAAAATAGACCATACTATAGGTTACAAAACAATTTGTAAAACATTAAGAAAATTGAAATAATATCAAGCATCTTATCTGACCACAAAGGAATTTAACTAGAAATGAATAACAAGAGGAATTTTGAAAACTGTACAAATAGGTGGAAAATAAACTTAAACCAATATCCTCCTGAATGACCAGTGGGTCAATAAAGAAATTAAGAAGGAACTTTACAATTTTTTTGAAACAAATGGTAATGGAACCACAACATACCAAAACCTATAGTATGCAGAAAAGCAGTATTTAGAGGCAAATCTATAAATGTAATCCATCACAAAAACAGAACTAAAGACAAAAACCACATGATTATCTCAAAAGATACAGAGAAGGCCTTTGACAAAATTCAGCAGTCCTTCATGCTAAAAACTCTTAATACACTAGGAATCAATGGAACGTATCTCAAAATAATAAAAGCTATTTATGAGAAACCCACAGCCAATATCATACTGAACAGGCAAAAGATGGAAGCATTCCCTTTGAAAGCTAACACAAGACAATGATGTCCTCTCACCACTCCTATTCAACACAGTATTAGAAGCTCTGGCCAGAGCAATCAGGCAAGTAAAAGAAATAAAGGGAATTCAATTAGAAAAAGAGGAAGTTAAATTATCTCTATTTGCAGACAATATGATTGTATATTTAGAAGACCCCATCATCTCAGCCCCAAATTTCCTTAAACTGATAAGCAACTTCAGCAAAGTCTCAGGATACAAAATCAATGTGCAAAAATCACAAGCATTCTTATACACCAATAACAGAGAAACAGAGAGCCAAATCAGGAGCAAATTCCCATTCACAATTGCTACAAAGAGAATAAAAAAATACCTCAGAATACAACTAACGAGGGATGTGAAGTACCTCTTCAAGGAGAACTACAAACCACTACTCAAGGAAATAAAGAGGACACAAACAGATGGAAAAACATTCCATGCTCATGGTTAGGAAGAATCCATATCGTGAAAATGGCCATATTTCCCAAAGTAATTTACAAATTCAATGCTATCCCAGTCAAGCTACCACTGACCTTCTTCACAGAACTGGAAAAACCCACGTTAAACTTAATATGGAACCAAAAAAGAGTCTGCATAAAAAAGCTGGAGGTATCACGTTACCTGACTTCAAACTATACTAAAAGGCTAAAGTAATCAAAACAGCATGGTACTGGTACCAAAACAGAGATGCAGACAAATGGAATAGAATAGAGGCCTTGGAGGTAACATCACGCATCTACAATCATCTGATCTTTGACAAACCTGATAAAAAAAGCAATGGGGAAAGGATTCCCTATTTAATAAATAGTGTTGGGAAAACTAGTTAGACATATGCAGAAAGCTGAAACTGGCCCCTTTCCTTACGCTTTATACTAAAATTAACTCCAGATGGGTTAAAGATTTAAACATAAGACCTAACACCATAAAAACTCTAGAAGGAAACTTAGGCAATACCATTCAGGACATAGGCATAAGTAAGGACTTCATGACTAAAACACCAAAAGCAATGGCAACACAAGGGATCTAATTAAACTTAAGAACTTCTGCACAGCAAAAGAAACGATCAATAGAGTGAACCAGCAACCAACAGAATGGGAAAAAATTTTTGCAATCTACCAAACTGACAAATGGCTAATATCCAGAAACTACAAAGAACTTAAACAAATTTACAAGAAAAAGAAAAAACAACCCCATCAAAAAGTGGGCAGAGGCAAAAGAAGACATTTATGCAGCCAACAAACATATGAAAAAAAGCTCATCACTAGTCATTAGAGAAATGCAAATCAAAACCACACTGAGATGCCATCTCATGCCATTTAGAATGGCAATCATTAAAAAATCAGGAGACAACAGATACTGGAGAGAATGTGGTGAAATGGGAACACTTTTACACTGTTGGTGGGAATATAAATTAGTTCAACCATTATGGAATAGAGTGTGGCAATTCCTCAAGGATCTAAAAAGAGAATTACCATTTGACCCAGCCATCCCATTACTGGGTATATATCAAAAGGATTATAAATCATTCTATTATAAAAACACATGCACACATATGTTCATTGAGTCACTGTTTACAATAGTAAAGACTTGGAACCAACCAAAATGCCCGTCATCAATAGACTGGATAAAGAAAATTTGGCACCATGGAATATACACCATGGAATACTATGCAGCCATGAAAACTGATGATTTCATGTTTTTTGCCGGGACATGGATGAAGCTGGAAACCATCATTCTCAGCAAACTGAAACAAGAACAGAAAACCAAACACCGCATGTTCTCAATCATAAGCGGGTGTTGAACAATGAGAACGCATAGACACAGGGAGGGGAACATCACACACTGGGGCCTGGTCGGGGGCAGGGCTAGTGGAGGGATAGCAGGGGGTCCACAGATTGGGGAGGGATAATATTAGGAGAAATACCTAACGTAGATGACAGGGGGAAGGATGCAGCAAACCACCATGGCATGTGTATACCTATGTAACAATCCTGCACGAGCAGCACATGTACCCCAGAACTTAAAAAAAAAAAAAAAGTCAAATGTACATTTAATGTTGCATCTTGAAAAACTGGAAAAGCAGTAGGAAACCAAATCCGAAATTAGAACAAGAGAAGAAATAATAAAGATCAGAGCAGAACTAAATGAAATTGAAATTTAAAAGCAAAGATCAATGAAGCAAAATTTTTTTTGAAAAGTTAAACAAAATTGATAAAACTTTAGCCAGACAACTAAGAATGAAAGAGAGAAGATATAAGTAAATCAGAAATGAAAAAGCAGACTTTACAACTTTTACTGTAGAAATTAAAAGGATCATTACTGGCTACTATGAGCAACTATACGCCAATAAATTAGAAAATCTAGAAGAAATACCAACAACCTGCTATGATTGACCCAGGAAAGTCCAAAATGTGAACAGACAAATAAAGAACAAAATCAAAGCCATAACAAATGTCTCCCACTGAAGAAAATCTCAGGACCTGATGACTTCACTGCTGAATTCTATCAAACATTTAAAGAAGAATCAACACCAGTCCTACTCAAACTATTACAAAAAATAGAGAAGGAATACTTCTAAAGTCATTCTACAAGGCAAGTATTACCCTGATACTAGAACCAAAGGCACATCAATAAAAAGAAAACTGTAGGCCAATATCCCTGATGAATATTGATGCAAAAATACACAATAAAATACAAGCCAAGATAATTTAATAATATGTTAGAAAGACTATTTATCATGACAAAGTTGGATTGATCCCTGGGGTGCAAGTATGGTTCAACATACACAAATCAATCAATGTGATACATCATATCAGCATAATGAAGGATAAAACCTGTATGAACATTTCAATTGATGCTGAAAAAAACATTTGATAAAATTCAACATCTTTTCATAATAAAAACCCTAAAAAAATTGGGTACAGAAAGAACACATCTCAACATAATAAAAGCCATATATGACAGACCCCCAGTTATTATCATATTGAATGGGAAAAAGCTGAAAGCCTTTCCTCTAAGATCTGGGACAAGACCAGTATGCCCACTCTAAACACTGTTCTTCAAAATAGTGCTGCAAGCCTTAGCTAGAGCAGTCAAACCAGAGAAAGATAGAAAGCATATGCAAATTGGAAGCAAAAAAGTCAAATTATCCTTGTTTGTTGATGATATGATCTTAGATTTGGAAAAATCTAAAGACACCACCAAAAAAATTATTAAAATTGATGAACAAATTCAGGAAAATTGCAGGAGAAAAAATCAACATACAAAAATTAGTACTATTCCTAAATGCCAACAGTGTACAATGTGAAAAATAAACATAAAAAATGTTGCTCCATTTATAATGGCCACACATCAAATATCCAGGAATTAAGCAAAGAAGTGAAAGATTTCTATAATGAAACTATAAAACACCAATGAAAGAAATTTAAGAGAACCCCCCCAAAATGGAATACTATTCCATGTTCCATTATTGGAAAAATCATGATTGTTAAAATGTCTATACCACCCAAAGCAATCTACAGATTTAATGCAATTCCCATCAAAATACCGATGATATTCTTCACAGAAATATAAAAAACTATTCTAAAATTTATAGAAATCACAAAAGACCTAGAATAGCCAAAGCTAGCCTAAGCAAAAAGAGCAAAACTGGAGAAATGACATTGTCTTACTTCAAATTATACTACAGAGCTATAGTTAACAAAACAGTATGGTACTGGCATTAAACAGACAGATAGACCAGTGTAACATAGTAACCTAGAAGCAAATCCACATACCTGCAGTGAACTCATTTTTGACAAAGTTGCCGAGAGCATATGCTTGGGAGAAGAAGATCTCTTCAATAAATGGTTCTAGCTAGGAAAACTGGCTATCCATATGCAGAAGAATGAATGGAACCCTGTCCCTTGCTATATACAAAAATTAAAGAAAAGTGGACTGAGGACTTAAATCTAAGACATGAAACTACTATGAGAAAATATTCAGGAGATTTGTCTGGGCAAAGATTTCTTGAATAAGACCCCAAAAGCAGAAGCAACCAAAACAAAAATGGGCAAAGTGGATCACATCAAGTTAAAAAGCTTCTGTACAGCATAGGATACAATCAACAAAAAGAAGAGAACACCCTCAGAATGGGAGAAGTATTTGCAAACTACCTGTCTGACAAGAGATTAGTCACCAGAAAATATAAGGAGCTCAAACAACTCTATAGAAAAAAATGTAGTAATCTGATTTAAAAATGGTCAGAAGATTTTAATAGACATTTCTCAAGAGAAGACAGACAAATGGCAAACAGACGTATGAAAAGGTGATCAATATCACTGATCATCAGAGAAATGCAAATCAAAACTAAAATGAGATATCATCTCACACTAGTTAAAATGGCTTATACCTAAAAGACACGTAATAAAAAATGCTGGTGAGAATGTGGATAAAAGGAATCCTTGTACACTACTGGTGGAAATGTACACACCTACTGTGTACAAACAATAATTCAAAAAATAAAAAATGGGAAAAATAACCTCAGATGAATAAAATGCCTCAAAACAAGCAAACAAACAAAAGTCAAAAGAAACAAAAAATATTTTCCCCCTCTGAGTCCAAATGTAATTGAGGAGAAAAAACTTTGTGACAAATTCACACGGGAAAATGCTCTCAGTACATTTTTAAGAGAAAAAGCGGGACACATATCTGCATATTCAGCAAAATTCCAGTTTTGTAAATATACATTTGAGAACATAATATGTGGAAGAAAGGACTAGAATGAAATATTCTAAAATGTAATAACGATTCTTAGTGGGTGATGGGATTACAAGTGGTTCTGTGTTTAAATATTTCTTTTTACATTTTCTAAAATTTCTGCAATTAACATTTATTACTTTTATAAAGAAATATAAACAAAAATGTGAAACTTCCTTAGTTTCATTTGATGTGAATAATATCATTCAATCTCATGAAGTTATATCCATTGACTTGTCTTTTATATAGAATTGCAACGGTATTTATTGACTGATCTAAAATCAAATGATTTCATGATCTTAAGTCAATATTTTTGCAGATCTGAGAAAGAATTCAGTCATTTGAAATGCACATTTGTTCATGATTTACTCCCTGCAATGTTCTTGAAAATTTACCAACTGGGAAGAAAAACTGCTGTTATGCTATTTTAAACATAGCATTTGCCGCTTCTTATTCCTTGCCCACTGGTAAGGTAACATGAAGAGTTTTAATTGGTAAAAGGCGTGGGTATATTTCATGAAAATTAAAAGCATACTCAACTAGTATCAAAACGGACCAAAAAAAGTTAGATACAACATCGCCACATTAAAACAAAACAAACAAACAGAAAAACCTCCTGTAAAAATAATACTCTATTATACTGTGGCAATGTATTTGCTGATGTTACAGTTTAAATATAATATTGTGGACATATCTGTTGTTTTTTTAAAAATATTCACTTTATTTCATTTGTATTGGAGTTAAGTAAAGTCAATTAAGGATGGTACACAAGTCAGCTTGGAAATCAACTAAGTTTCATATGAGCACTCCATTTTCTCCCTTCTTTGACCCCCAACACCTTATTATTCTCTACATTTTTTTTTATCAGAACCATATTTTGGGAAGAAAATAATCCATTTTAAAAGGGGAAAGTGCTTACAACACAAAGGCTTATAAAAAGAAATACTAAAATAAAGAAATACATGTCTATTAGTTGGAAATCATTTATTGCCTCTATAAAAGTTTAAATAAACACTCTACAAAAATTCACATTACAGTCTGACATGGTTTTAAGGTGACAGTATATTTCAGAGGTAGTACTAGTAAAATGGGATGCAGGATTGCTAAAATTAATTACTTAACAAGTTAATGCAAAATAAAATTTTAATGTGGAGCAATATACACTCAGTATATATTTTAATGAAACAATTTTAAATACATTTGCATGAAAATATCATTTTACTCTTTTTTCCCCCTAGCAAATCTGCTCTTGATCAGTTTGTTTTCAGCAACAGTGTGTTGACTGTAGGTTCACAAGTTAGTAGCCTCCTCTATCACAGCATTACAGAGCATAGCTTGGTGAAGAGCATGATACAGTGCTGTCTGCCAAGGAAAATATCAGCTTCAAAGAGAAATCTACCCATTTACCTCTCATTTAGATACAGTGGTACTGATAACTCCTTTAAAAATCTAACCTATCACATTTTTGCATGTTTAAGATCTGAATGCAAATCTAATATATTTAAAAAGTAGACAATATTTTTGGAATAACACAGCTGTAATATGAAAGAAGGGCAGGAGTTAAAGTTTTCAGAATTTCTTTTAAAAATGATACTAAACTATTTGTCTGAGATGAGGAAACTATCCCTTGGAAATGGGCTGAATCCCAATCCCACCACCCCCACCAAAAAAGGCAACAAAGTCAATTTTAGAGCCCAGAATCATTTTAAATTCACCACTTATGTTTCCTCCTACAAACTTACAGACTGCTGAATATGAAAGTGCCTCACAATAGATGTTGCTGTCTTTGGAGAAATGGCTTCTTTGACATCTTTTGAGGTCTTGGTCGAATAAAGAGTACAGAGTATAATTGGGTCTCAGCCTTTTCTTCTCCAACAATAACAAACATTTCTATCACATGCTTGCAATGGCAATATAACATTCCTGCTGTTGATAACTGACTTTACAACAAAACATCCCCAGTTTCCATGAAGAGGCCAATTTTCTTTTAAGGTTTTCTTTGCATGTGCTAAGTTTTCCTATTCTCCAGAGCAATTGCAATTCTCATTTACTTGTGACTAAGTTTAGCTTGGCTGAAAAGAAGAAAATATCTTCCTTTTTTTCATATGTACACATTTTGGAAGGTAAGTGCTCTTACATACACGTTTCTGGCTTAGAAACTGCTTGGCTATTCTAAGATTAAAGCAGACATAGAAATGTAGTTGAAAGAAAAAAAGAAGTTATTATTATTATTATTTCACATTGGCTTCTGTCTCCCTGAGAGAGCCTTCAGATAGTAAGGTCTATTTTGATACTGTTAAACTCTTAAAGAAAGAAATACTAGTTAGTTGATTTTTATCCCCAGCCTTGAAGATGTTCACAACAACAATTTATTAGCTGATAATTTTTCCTGCTCTAACATATCTCAAAACCAACTCCTATCCACATATGTGAAAAATATACTTTCTTCAAAACACCTTTTCAATACTTGACATCTTTTGCAAAATTTACCATGCATAATTTCAATCTGACAATTATAATTCTTTTTCTCTGGATACAGTTATTTCTTGTGGTTCCTGCTACAGAACAGCCACATTTCGTTTTATAAGTGTTTTAATTCCAATGATGATGAAGAAAAATATTCTGGTGCTGAAACACAAATTTCAAGACAAAAGGAGTCCTAAATGTACTGTTATGATTTATATAGTTTCTGTTTTAATGAAACTTTAAACAGAGACAAAAAGATCATCTATGCTTCCTCTCTAAATTATAGACTAGAAATCCTTCTAAGAATCACACTTCGCAAAACCCTTAAATCTATTAAAAATTCTACTTAAATAAGGTTTATTAATATCATGGAAGATGTTAACAAGAAATAATTATTTGTGAGGTTTACAGCTTGCTGAGAAATCCAATGTCCAGCACAGTGCCTTCTCTATAGCAGGACATCAAGTATTTTTCGATTTAGTGACTAATGGCTGATGTGTGACAAATGCAATCCATAGTGTTAAAAACTAAAGGAGAGAGTATACCTATACTTAATTTGCAATGAGAACCAAATACGAAGGGGTTTAAATTGAAGCAGAAGTAATTATTTTTGAAAGATAAACTAAATTACTATGAAGCAGACCATAGGAGAGACTTGAAGACCTGGAATTTGTTCATGCTACTTAAGAAGTGATTTCTAAATTTGCTGTATATGGGGGCAACTCTTTATCTCATGGATGAATTGGTATGACTGGTATATTTAATCCTAACATCTGAGATTCTGTTACTCCGTGCTGCTGTCTCTGAATGGAATTTAACTTGTCAGCAAGAAATATTAACCACCGTTTGCAAAACTCCATATGGCTCTCAGCTAAAAGGAAGCATACCTGAACACTGAAATATTCCTACTAACAAAGGAACCATATCAGTAGTATGGTAGCAATATAAACAAATAAGTGACAAAATGAAAGACTATCAATAGGACCTTACCTATTTGTGTGTGGGGGAGGAGGGGACACTTCAAGGTTAAAGACATTTATGACTGCCTTTCTGTATTCTTAAGTTGGTATTAGTAAATTTCAAGATCAAATTTGGCTCTAATTACAAATTTTAAAACTATCTGAATACCTATTATATACTCACAAAAATTAAAAATTAAAAACAAATTGGAAATTGAATGACCAAAACAGCCATCTAGCTACATCATTAATCTTTTAGGTATAGATAGTAATTTAACCATGCAACACAATTCCACACTGCCAAGTCACAAATATACGACACTGTGAGCTTAGGGAGAAACTGGCATTTTCCCTTCTCTGGGTCTTGGTAATACCATCTGGTACCCCAGAAAGGAAGGATTGCAAAGAACAGTCTACAGTGTGTTGCCATCTGGTACCTACTAATAGAACAACTGGGTAGCTTGCCCATTTTAGGTGTGTACTCATAGAATAGTATTCAGGGAATTCGGAGGACTGTGATTTACAACCAAAGTAGTATAACTCTTTTTGAATACTATCCTTGGCTGATGGCTCTGTACAGGCCTCATATGGAAATGAGGTATATTGTGGCAAAGCTGAATGACTAAATTTTTAAAAAATCTCAGCAGCTTACCTTGACTTCCTGTTTCATAACATGTAAGAACTAAAAAAAAATTATAAAGATGATAAATTTAAAATACTTGAGTAATACTTCATCTAACTCAGTTATACAAATTTACTACTAGAATGTCAATCATATCAATATTTGTCATTTGTAGTAATGAAGAGTCCCCATCAAGACTAATTTTGACAACGTTTTGTTTCTGGACACTTAGTAATTTATTTGATTTTATATTGGTTAAATTATCTTTCCATTGTGCTTCCCCACCCCCACACAAATATTTGGGTTAGATAATAGGATAACACCAGCAATTTACAATTACATACCTGTAAGCATTTCAATATTCAATCATTAGCTTAAGTCAAATTCTCATAGGGGTTAAAAAATAAATCCAAGAACTCACTAAATAATGAGTTAAATAAATTTTTAACGTTTTGTTTTAAATGTTCAGTCCACTTTCCTGAGAAAAAGTGTATGTGGATGATATGAAAAGGAGAGAAGAAGAAAGAAGATGGAATGGCTACAAAAACAAGACCAATCAAGCTGTAGCAACTTGATAAGCAATGCTGAAATGTCTTTAGTTATTTTGACTCTGGTCAGAAATGAAACATAACGAATTTCAGGGTTAAAATGGTCAAACTTAGATATAAATTTTTTTTTCCAGAGTTTCATCAGTTAAAAAAAAAACTCTCTCAATGATTTTAAATTTCACCTGCAGTTTTTGTACTGTAGCCATTATATCTTGTATATTCTTCACAGAATACATCCATTTCAACAATGTGTTTTCCCAACTAAAGAATATCAGGGCAACCGAATGCAGTTATCTTGAAATGCACACCTGTTAGGAAGCCAAAAGGCTGTATTATATATTCCCTCCAACTGAAATCACAAACTTTCTGAGACATTTTTCTCCGATAAAGAAGAAACACTGAATGAGGTATCATCAGGCTCCAGCGAGGCATGATTGAAATCCATTTCTTCTAATTCAGGAGGTAAATCTGACAGCAGTGCCTGAATAAAAAAATATATGTTTTTTGGATTAGTATGTGGACAGATCGTTATCTAATTTTACATTAATAGTTGTAGGCCTCTTATGGTGAATTATCCTTATGGATTTAAAGAATAATTTCTATTTCACGTTCTTAGAAAATACTTTACCTAAAAGAAAAATTCTTCATACATTATTAAGTAACAAAATTCTTGATGTTGAAAGTGTGAATTGTGTAGAGTGAAACCTGTACAAAAGGGAAATTAGAAGGGAAATGAGCAACTTTTCTGGACCAAGTGCTTTGAAGTGTTTGAGGTTAGTGATTTTCATACTAGTTTTGAGTGTGCATTGATCACTGTTAAAAGGATTTTAAATTGCATTCTTTGTTAAAATATTCATGCCAGTTATTCTGTCCTTTGTAGAAGACTGCATTTAACAAAAGACTATTTTGTTCCTCAGTGGGAGAAAGAACTTAGTAGTCAGGAAAAACTTTCAGCTATTTTACTTTAGACTAAATTTTAACAACTTGAAAAGACCAAGTAATTTTTTTCTTTCCTAAGGCTATGTTCATACCTAGAGATGGCCAAGCACCCACATGGGCACAGCTGAATCAGTGGATCTAGCTGTAGTGATGATGTACCTGGAGGGCTGCTCATTTCTCTGCTGGAGTAATAGGGATAATCCAAGAACGATGAACTAAGTAAGCTTTGTCATGGTCTAATCGTTTTATCTGAAGTTGTAGAACATGCACCCATACTAAAGAAATAAATGATTAATCAAGTTTTATGTGGCTGACAACACCAATGTTCACTTGACCATGAGGAATTTTGAACTTAATGACTGATTTGCTGCTTCCAATTCTAAAAATAATGTACCATATATGGCATTTTTAAAGACAGCATTAATTGTAATGTGGGCTTTTAATGCAGTGGTAAATAAGGACCAAGTGAACAGGAACAAATAAAACTTGTCACTACCCAATTAAGGAACAGAAAGGCCATGTTGGAGAACATATGAAATCCACTGTTGAAATGAGACAGTATGCACTCATTCTCTTTATTAAAAGAAGTGACAGCTTTGTAAATCTGGTAGAATTTGGCTGTGAACCCGTCTGGTCCTGAACTTTTTGTGGTTAGTAGGCTATTAATTGCTGCCTCAATTTCAGACCTTGTTATTGGTCTACTCAGCAGTTCAACTTCTTCTTGGTTTAGCCTTGGGAGAGTGTAAGTGTCCAGGAATTTATCCATTTCTTCTAGATTTACTGATTTATTTGCATAGAAGTGTTTGTAGTAATCTCTGATGATAGTTTGTATTTCTGTGGGATCGGTGGTGATATCTCCTTTATCATTTTTTATTGCATCTATTTTATTCTTCTCTCTTTTCTTCTTTATTAGTCTGGGTAGCGGTCTATCAATATTGTTGATCTTCTCAAAACAGCTCCTGGATTTATTGATTTTTTTGAAGGGTTTTTTGTGTCTCTATCTCCTTCAGTTCTGCTCTGATCTTAGTTATTTCTTGTCTTCTACCAGCTTATAAAATTGTTTGATCTTGTTCCTCTAGTTCTTTTAGTTGTGACATTAGTGTGTCTATTTTACATCTTTCCTCCTTTTTCTTGTGGGCATTTAGTGCTATAAATTTCCCTCTACACACTGCTAATGTGTCCCGAAGATTCTGGTATGTTGTGTTCTCATTCTCATTGGTGTTGAAGAACATCTTTATTTCTGCCTTATTTTGTTATTTATCCAGTAGTCATTCAGGAGTAGGTTGATCAGTTTCCATGTATTTGTGCAGTTTTGAGTGAGTTTCTTAATGCTTATTTCTAATTTGATTGCACTGTGGTCTGAGAAATTGTTTGTTATCATTTCTGTTCTTTTGCATTTACTGAGGAGTGTTTTACTTCCAATTACGTGGTCATTTTTAAAATAAGTATGATGTGGTGCTAAGAAGAATGTATATCCTGTTGATGTGGGTTGGAGAGTTTATAGATGTCTATTAGTTCCGCGTAGTCCAGATCTGAATTCAAGTCCTGCATAGCCTTGTTAATTTTCTGTCTCATTGATCTGTCTAATATTGACAGTGGGGTGTTAAAGTCTCGCACTATTATTGTGTGGGAGTCGAAGTCTCCTTGCAGGTCATTAAGAACTTGCTTTATGTATCTGGGTGCTCCTGCATTGGGTGCATACATTTTTAAGATAGTTAGCTCTTCTAGTTGCATTGATCCCTTTATCATTATGTAATGACCTTCTTTGTCTCTTTTGATCTTTGTTGGTTTAAAGTCTGTTTTATCAGAGGCTAGGATTGCAACCACTGCTTTACAAAGAGGAGCTGGTACCATTCCTTCTGAAACTATTCTAAACAATACAAAAAGAGGGAATCCTCCCTAATTCATTTTATGAGACCAACATCACCCTGTTACCAAAACCTGGTAGAGGCACAACCACAAAGAAAATTTCAGGCCAATATCCATGATGAATATTAATGTGAAAATCTTCATTAAAACATGGGCAAACTAAATCCAACAGCACATCAAAAAGCTTATCCATCATGATCAAGTCGGCTTCATTCCTGGGGTGCAAGGCTGGTTCAACATACACAAATCTATAAATGTGATTTATCACATAAACAGAACAAAGACAAAACCACATGATTATCTCAATAACTGCAGAGGGGCCTTCAACAAAATTCAACAGTCATTTATGCTAAAATCTCTCAGTATACTAGGTATCGCTGGAACTTATCTGAAAATAATAAGAGCTATTTATGACAAACCCATAGCCAATGTTATACTAAATAGGGAAAAACTGGAAGCATTTCCTTTGAAAACAGGCACAAGACAAGGATGCAATCTCTCACCACTCCTACTCAACACAGTATTGGAATTTCTGCAAGGGCAATTGGGAAAGAAAAAGAAATAAAGGGTATTAAGTTAGGAAAAGAGGAAGTCAAATTGTCTCTATTAGCAGATGACATGATTGTATATTTAGAAGACCCCATCATCTCAGCTCAAAATCTCCTTAAGCTGATAGGCAACTTCAGGAAAGTCTCAGGATACAAAATCAACATGCAAGAATTACAAGCATTCTTATACACCAACAACAGACAGAGAGCCAAATCATAAGTGAACTCCCATTCATAACTGCTACAAAGAGAATAAAATACCTAGGAATACAACTAACAAGGGATGTAAAGGACCTATTCAAGGAGAACTACAAACCACTGCTCAAGGAAATAAGAGAGGACACAAACAAATGGAAAAACATTCCATGCTCATGGTTAGGAAGAGTCAATATCATGAAAATGGCCACATCACCCAAAGTAATTTATAGATTCAATGTTATTCCCATCAAGCTACCATTGACTTTCTTCACAGAATTGGAAAAAACCACCTTAAACTTTATATGGAACCAAAAAAGAGCCCACATAGCCAAGACGATGCTAAGAAAAAAAAAAAAAAAAAAAAAAAAAAAAAAAAAAAAA
>PVKV010027634.1:0-26157 GCA_004027835.1 Alouatta palliata | reverse complement strand
CCTGGGTTCAAGCAATTCTCCTGCCTCAGCCTCCTGAGTAGCTGGGACTACAGGCGCACGCCACCACGCCCAGCTAATTTTTGTATTTTTAGTAGAGACGGGGTTTCACCACGTTGACCAGGATGGTCTCGATCTCTTGACCTCGTGATCCACCCGCCTCGACCTCCCAAAGTGCTGGGATTACAGGCGTGAGCCACCGTGCCCAGCCGAAATCCAAATTATTATATTGCTTGGTGACTGTTATGCTGTCATACCAGCCATCCATTTTTCTTATTGCATCAATAAGAAACCTAAGTGGTTTCTTACTCCAACCTAAATGGAAAGAATAAATACCCTTAATACTAAAAGTAATTGTAAAGTTTCAAAGAATTGTTTTTCCTAGAAATGTGAGAGTCTAGGCCAGACATGATGGCTCATGCCTGTAATAAACCTATGTTTCTGTTTGTTACCCACTAAACTGATACAAATATCAGTAATTATAAGTTTAACTTGGAAAGAAATATGGTTGCTCCTAAACTTTCAGACTGGGTAGATGAAGCTTCACCAAGACATACTCCGTGTGTTTCTTTATGAAATGGGAAAGGGGAAATGATATTTGCTACATTGTTGGCCGCTCATTTTTATCACGTCACTGACTCTTAGCCAGTCCTAAGAAGCAGCTCTGTTGACTTTCCTGTCTCCTTACCCTCAGTCCACCTAGAAGGCCGCTGTGGTGGAAGAGTGTTTGACTGCAGAGATGTGGCATTCACTGTGGGTGAAGGAGAAGACCACGACATTCCAATTGGGATTGACAAAGCTCTGGAGAAAATGCAGCGGGAAGAACAATGTATTTTACATCTTGGACCACGGTAAGCAGCATACCAGTTTGGAACACAGTGAAGTCACCTAAAGGACAGGGATATGCTTGCTTTTTCATTCAGCGTTTTGGCATTTTCAGTGAAGTTAATCCAACAGCGGAAACAATTAAATCAGGCTGCAGTTAGTCATCACATAAATTAATGGGCCCCTTACACTATCCCAGAGGTTTGTGAGCATGTTTACTTGATTGATATGTGTTCAGAAAAGGGCTTACAGGCACTTTTTGCTTTTATGATGATTTGTTTTGCCTGCAGTATTGCCAAGACAGGCAGCTATGGACCCTTCTCATATGTGGTTCTCTCACCCTCTCTTCCCTTTTCTCTGAATTAGGCAGGAGGCAGGAAAACATGGGGGTTGGGAATCAGAGAAGCATTTGGACGATTTACTACCACTTGAACTTGTGCCACTTGTTCTAATACAGAGTCCCTGAAAAAAGAAAAGCACATTCTTCCTGGATATAAAGGCAACGGAGATGACTCATTTTTTGCCTAAATTTTTCCCATCATAAGGATATCCACTAGCACTTCCAAGCTTATAACTATCAGACACTGACAGTCTCTCTTGTGAAAACATGTTTAGTATTATTTTTAGATCTAAAATTATACCATGAATCCAACCCTTCTGTCTTGAGAAACAGACCCCTGAGAGAACCCAGGGTGTTTTGATTCTTTCTGCATGAGAGTGCATCTGCTTATTTAGTGTATCCTCCCTCTGGCTCTATGGATTTCAGACAGTGGGATTCTGAGTTACTGAGAATCTTGATGACCTGCGCTTGCCAGTGAGTGATGTTATGCCTTTTGCAGTGTCATTCTGTAGCCTCTGTAGTAATCCAGTGGCAGTCTACCTTTGCCCCAGCACTTGATCCATAATCATACATATATTTTTTTGAAATGGAGTCTCACTCTGTCGCCCAGGCTGGAGTGCAGTAGCATGAGCTTGGCTCACTGCAACCTTCACCTCCCGGGGTTCAAGCAATTCTCCTGCCTCAGCCTCCTGAGTAGCTGGGATTACAGGAACCTACCACCACCCCCGGCTAATTTTTGTATTTTTAGTAGAGACTGGGTTTCGTCATGTAGGCCAGATTGGTCTCGAACTCCTGACCTCAAGTGATCCACCTGCCTTGGCCTCCGAAAGTGCTAAAATTACAGGTGTGAGCCATCACGCCCGGCCCATAATCATATTTTTGAGGTGATGTTTTAGCCGTGCAACTACCACTTGGAAATCCTTCCAAAATGCTCTACTTTGAACTCTTTAAAGCCCTCACTGAAGCACCCTTTGTATAATGTCTTCTTTTTCTCTGTCTGGCTCCTCTTTCCACTAACTATAGCCCCCACTTCAGTGTGTCTTATTTATATTAATATTTACTCTATATTTGTAGTTTACTCTTAGGTGAAACTAATTCTGTTTCTAGGAGACACTTCTTAAAATTCAGATAGAGCATAGAAAAAGCTCTCTCTTCCATATCCAAATAATCTCTAATTATTTTTTTTTTTTCTGAAACAGGATCTCAGTCTGTTGCGCAGGCTAGAGTGCAGTGGCATGATCACGGCTCACTGCAGCCTCAACCTCCAGGGCTCAGGTGATCCTCCCACTTCAGTCTCTGTAGCAGCTAGGACTACAGGTGTACACCACCACACCTGGCTAATATTTGTATTTTTTGTGGAGACAGGGTTTTGCCATGTTGCCCAGACTGGTCTCCAATTCCTGGACTCAAGTGATCCACCTGCCTTACCCTCCCAAAGTACTGAGATTGATTACAGGCATGAGCCACTGCACCAGGCCATCTTTGATTACTTTTAATCACCATTTCAAATCATTATAGTAATTCTAAACTCAGAGAGGTAGATTTATGTCTAATGTATGTTTTCAAAATTTAAGCTCCCTTAGGAGAAATTCTGTATGTATTATGAAGACATAATGTTATATGAACCAGTTTATATACATTTTAGCCTGGCTGACAAGGCAGTTGTGGGGACAGATGTCTCAAGTTTAATGGCAAACAAAAATAGAAATTGTCTTTCTGTTTTTTAACCCAAACAGTTCTTTTCAGGTTTAAACTGTTCGTTGTATTATTAGTGGTTAGACCCTACTCTGTACTTCCCAGCTGTGTGCACTTGGGCAAGGCACTTCACTCTCCTAAGCCTCAGTTTTCCCTCTGTAAATGGGGATAACAGTATCCACCTCATAAAGTAATAGAGAGCTGAATGAAATCCTACACGTGTTGGGCACACATGAGCCCACAATGTGTGAGCTTTTGTTGCTATTGTGACGGCTTGCTATCTCTTCCATTTTACCCTCAGACCACAAGAAAAAGGAAATCCTGTTTAACATGAGATAGATTTTTCAGATCTTTCCAGGCGTAAAAGTTGTCAATAGGTTTTCATAAATTTCTAGGTATAAAAGTTTTTTATGGCCAGGCGTGGTGGCTCACGCCTGTAATCCCAACACTTTAAGAGGCTGAGGCAGGCAGATACCCTGAGGTCAGGAGTTCAAGACCAGCTTGACCAATATGATGAAACCCTGTCTCTACTAAAAATACAAAAATTAGTCGGGCGTGGTGGCATGTGCCTGTAATCCTAGCTACTTGGAAGGCTGAGACAGGAGCCAAGATCGTGCCATTGCACTCCAGCCTGTGCACTAAGAGTGAAACAATGTCTCAAAAAAAAAAGTTTTTTATGTGTTTTATGGAAATAATTTAGCATATTTAGAAAGGAACATAATTTTTGTTCAAGGTGTTGGTTGGTATGTTGAGGAATTATGTGGAGTGCATTCTCTGTAATATAAGACTGCTGCATATGCATTGCATAGTACTATATGTATGTAGAAAACCCCTACAAGCTATATATATGTATGTGTGTATATGTGTACTTCTTATATGCTGTGTGTGTGTTTGTGTGTGTGTGTAAAACCCTTACATGCTAAGCATGTTTTCAGTGCTTGCAGTGAATTTACTTGTTTTATTCAGGTTCCCACTTCTATAAAACATTGCATCTGAATGTTGCTATAAGTATGGCTGTTGCAGAAAATATCTTCAAATAGCTCTTGGTGACATCTGTATTTCATTCTCCAAGAAATTTCCAAGGCAGACCTTCTCTTTGACCGTGATACTCTGATAGACTCTTGGGAAGAATGATTCCACCCCACGAGACAGGGTCTTACTCTGTAACCTAGGCTGGAGTACAGTGGCATAATCTGTAGCCTCAAACTCCTGGGCTTAAGAGATCCTCCCACCTCAAGCTACCAGGTAGCTAGGACTACAGGTGTACTCCACAATGCCTGGCTAATTTTTTTCATTTTGTAGAAACAGGGTCTTACTGTGTTGCCCAGGCTTGTCTCAAACTCCTGGACTCAAGCAGTCCTCTAGCCTCAGCCTCCCAAAGTGCTTTGAATTACAGACGTTAGCCACTGCTCCTGGCCTAGAATGTCTTCATAAGAAATTCATAAAACATTTCCAGACAATCTGTTTTTCTTTCTTCTCATTCGGACATTATCTTCCCTTAGTATTGTTTTAAATACTGAGACTAATAAATCTTTTTTGTTTTAGGTAAAGTGTAGATAGTTTCAACTTTTTCCTTCCCTTTCCTTATGTTTCTGTCATGCATGAACCCCAAACAAAAGCACAGGCTACTGGCCGGGCATGGTGGCTCACGCCTATAATCCCAGCACTTTGGGAGGCCAAGGCAGGCAGATCACTTGAGGTCAGGAGCTCACAACCAGCCTGGTCAACATGGTGAAACCCCATTCTACTGAAAATATAAAAATTAGCCAGGGGTGTTGGCAGGCGCCTATAATCCCAGGCAGGAGAATTGTTTGAACCTGGGAGGCAGAGGTTGCAGTGAGCTGAGATTAGGCCACTATACTCCATGGAGTGACAGATTGAAACTCTTAACTCAAAAAAAACAAAAAACACCAGGCTACCAACAGCCGTAGTGTCTAGTATGAGGCAATATGAGTCAAAAAAAAAAAAACCAACTACATTTTCTGGGGACACACAGGGTCTGAATTTAAACCCTGGCTCTACCACTGCCTCTTTGTGTGACTTCTCAGGAAGCACTTCTCTCTGAGCCTCTGTTTCTTCGTCTGTAAAAAGGGAGTGATTGATAAGAGCTTATAGTCCAAGTGCTTCTAATATGCACGTTAAGACTTAATGGTCATTAATAGTCATTATTTGTATCTCTACTCTCTGGAAGCTAGTCTTAATTCAAGGACATTAATACTGAATTCCTTCTGTTACTATAGTCTAGATTATCCTTTGGTTAGGTCCTAAGATTCCTCTTGGGGTGTTTTATTTATTTTATTTTATTTATTTATTTATTTATTTTATTATTTATTTTTTTTTTTTGTAGAGACGGGGTTTCACCATGTTAGCCAGGATGGTCTCGAACACCTGACCTCAGGTGATCCGCCCGCCTCGGCCTCCCAAAGTGCTGGGATTACAGGCGTGAGCCACCGCACCCGGCCCGGGGTGTTTGTTTTTTAGCCGGATGAGTTGAGTGCACTGGTTCCTTCTTTATGCAGGCTGACAACTTTCTGTGTAATACAGAAGTCAGGATAGGTGCTACTAGAATAGCTTGGCATGAGCTTCCACCTCCGCAGGATAATGTGTGCCACACCACATATCTTGACTGAATCGCTTCATTTTAACCTGGGAAAGACTGTAGAAATATTTTCCTTTAGTCTTCTTTAATCCCATCAATAATAGGATACTTGGTGCCTCTCTTGATACACCCCCACACTCCCCACCCCCACCTTCCTCTAAGGCAGATTTTCTCATCCTCAGCACTGTTGACACTTTGGGCTTACTAATCCTTGGTCATAGGGGGCTGTCGTTGCATTGTAGGATATCCAGCAGTATTCCTGGCCTCTTCCCACCAGATAGCAGTAGCACCTCCATAGTTGTGACAACCCATAATGTTTCTAGACGTTGCCAAAGGTTCCCTGGAAGGAAGAAGAGTTAAAATCACCTGGCTGAGATCCACTGGTCTAGGGCAAATGCCAGATCATTTGCTGCATTTGCAACTGCTTAGCACAGGACTCCAAATGTGACATGCTGTCAGTAAACCTATGCTTAGCAAGGACTTACCTACCTACTGAGCTAGTTACGGATTTTTTTTTTTTATTTATCAGATGGCAGGAAAACAATAGTATATATATATACATCTAAGATCTCAAAGTAGATAACTAGGCATCACTTTTAAAATTGGTCACTGGTAATTATGTCCTTTTTTATGTCTTTGTGGAAGATGCCCTGTGCCCTTCTCCTCATTCCTACCAGCTCTTGTATCTCTGTTTCTCTTTCTGGCTGCAGCTTCCGTTTTCTGTGTAACAGTGAAGGTGAGTGAGTAAGCATTTTTATTCCTGGAAAATTCAGGCAAAAGGTAAAGAAAGTGGTGCAAGCAACAAAATGTGTTTCCTTTGCCCCAGAGAAAACTGGAGGTAATAGATCAACCTGGTTTTGACCTTTTTCAACCTGTACCCTGAAAGTTTGAGTTTACTAAGTTTTTTGTAATACCATTTCATATATTAAAGAACAGCTTGGCTTGCAACAAATGGGAACAGAACATATTTCAGTGAACACTTGACTAATATGTTGGGCCTTGTTCTAAACACTGGGAAACAGTTGAACCAGACAGAACTCTGCTAGAGCTCCCATTCTAGTAAATATCTGCTTCCCGAATACATTTAACTTGCTGGAGATCTTACATGATCCCAGAAAACAAATTTATATGTCCTTGGTTATTTTATTCAGTAAGTTTTGGCTAAAAGGTATACAATCTTACACTCTGACAGCTACAAGCCATAAGAATATTTCTCTAGAGAAGGTGTCAGAACTCGCTAGGGCAGCTTATTTTTGAGTAAATCATTATGTTATTTGTTTTTCTTCATGTGCTTTTAAAAAACTTAAATAGTGTGAAAACTCTTCTCTCCTGATATGTGAGCCTTTCCCCTTCATTTCTGTGACTGGAAGTGGTACTACTAGAAGGTGACAGCACTTTAAAGTTAAAAGCTTATTAAAACGTACTGCTGATGAATACCACCCTAACAATTACAGTGGCTGTGTCTTCCCTGTCCTTCCTGCTGATAAAACTTAGGGGAAAATTCCTAGTAGCTAAATCATGGCCATTTTATAAAAAGAACTAGATATAAAATCAAGTATAGAAAAAGGCAGTGACATTTAAAATCCCGTTAATCAAGCTGCCCCAAGGAGTACAGGTGTTGCATTACATGTGAATGTGAAGGAGAAAACTAAAGCTAGCCTGGTTTCTATGAAAACTGTAGCAATGATACTTCACACTGTGTCTTCTGGTCAACATCTGGTTTGTCTTCTGGGTCTCTGACATATGTAGCTTGCAAATAATGGCTGTGTTGATGCCTCAGAATACTAAAGGAAGTGCCTGGAAATACACCAGTTCTTTTAAAGTTTTATTTTTTATTCTCCATTTCAGATATGGTTTTGGAGAGGCAGGGAAGCCTAAATTTGGCATTGAACCTAATGCTGAGCTTATCTATGAAGTTACACTTAAGAGCTTCGAAAAGGTGAGAAAATACCAACTTCCTTAAAATCATGGTAGATGTCTTCTGCATCCACTTCCTGGAAATCAGTATCTTATCTTCGTAGGTGGTATAGATGGATGGTGTTTATTCATTATCAAGTTTGTCTCTTGCCTCCAGCACTGCTGCTAAAGAATGGGACAACTGATATAGCACAGCTGATATACAACGAAGGAGCTCCGTGTTATTTTGTTCCTATGTGTCAGCCTTTTTTTTTTTTTTTAACTTTTTTGGGTAGAATCCAAGACTTGTTCCCTTATTTGTTCCTAGACTTGTTCTTTTTGTGCTTTTTTTTCCCTGGGTTGAGGACAGAAAGGTTCACGTTCTGCCAAGTGACTCCTTGGGGGAGTGGGGTGCAGCTTTTCAGAGCTGAACGGATTGTACGCTTCACAGGAGTCACAAAGAGGCCTGCACTGTAGCCGCAAGTTGTTATCCCAACTGCAAGTCCTCGAGGGCCACCAGGCTCTGTGACCAGGGATACAAGAAAGAAACCTGCTAACCCTGGGCCTTTTCATATTTCTGCAAGTGGAGAAGAGAGAATTTGTCAGTTGCCTTGGATTCCAGAAACAGCATACCTCCTTGAACATATTTCCATCTCAGTTTCACTCTGGAGGCTCCCAGCAGCAGCTGAACTGGACACACAGCATATACCTGAACTAGGTCTGCTGTCATCTTCAGCCACATGCCCCTGGCATTTCCAAAGCCCCACCCTTTGCGGAGCTCCTCAAGGACTGCATTTGTATTCTTTTTTTATTCCTGCACAGTGCTACCTCCACGTTCTGTACATTAAGCTTTTTTTTCCCCCAAGATAGAATCTCACTCTGTCACCCAGGCTGGAGTGCAGTGGGCACAATCATAGCTGCTGCAGCCTGGACTTCCTGGGCTCAAGCAGTCCTCCACCTCCGCCTCCCAAGTAGCTGGGACTACAGGCACATGCCACCACACCCAGCTAATTTTATTTTTTGTAGACATGGGGTCTCACTGTGTTGCCCAGCCTGGTCTCAAACTCCTGGTTTGAGCCATCCTCCTGCTTTGGCCTCACAAAGTGCTGGGATTACAGTGTGAGCCACTGTCCCTGGCCACATTAAGCACATTTAATATAAATGGAAACATGACCATTTATATTTTGTAGATTCAGAAAAAAAATCATTCTCCTGTGGGCCTGTACCTTTGGGCTAAGAAGGTGAGGGAGGCCTGCTTTGAGATTCTCCTCCAACAGTGACATTTCTAATCATACCCTTTCCACTTCATGTCCTCCAAACAAACATATGCTCTGATTATGACCACTGATTGTTGTCAAGTAACCTCTTCCAAAGGACTGCTAGCTAAGCACTGATCCCCTAATGCTGTCTTCGTAGCATATTGTGGGTTTTTTTATTATTAGAGAGAAGATAGTCTTTAGCATGTGGTTATGTAGACCTCTGGCTTTCCTATTTCCATTTTTTTTTTTTTTTTGAGACGGAGTCTTGTTCTGTCACCCAGGCTGGAGTGCAGTGGTGTGATCTTGGCTCACTGCAACCTCCACCTCCCTGGTTTAAGTGGTTCCCCTGCCTCAGCCTCCCAAATAGCTGGGATTACAGGTGCATGCCACCATGCCTGGCTAATTCTTTTGTATTTTTAGTAGAGACGGGTTTTCACCATGTTGACTAGACTGGTCTCGAACTCCTGACTTCAGGCAATCCGCCCACCTTGGCCTCCTATGTCCATTTTTATAAAGCACCCTCTTCCCCCTTCCCTCTCATGGCCC
The DNA here is from genome assembly GCA_004027835.1 of Alouatta palliata. NCBI lineage: Eukaryota > Metazoa > Chordata > Mammalia > Primates > Atelidae > Alouatta > Alouatta palliata. Next base: position 17,000 of record PVKV010027634.1, on the reverse strand, counting down.
AGTGGACACTACTTATTTAGGAGCACTCTCCCAGTGGTGTGCCACAGCAAGCCTGTGCCCTGTCATTGCTCCAAGAGTATATTCATGCACTGCTGCTTGGTATATTTGAAATCACATGAAGGTATATGATGATATTTGGGCAATGTGATTTAATCCTCTGCCTTTTGTATTAGGAATATTCTAGGCCAGGCTGGGCGCAGTGGCTCATGCCTGTAATCCCAGCACTTTGGGAGGCTGAGGCAGGTGGATCACCTGAGGTCAGGAGTTCAAGACCAGCCTGGCCAACATGGTGAAACCCCATCTGTACTAAAAATAAAAAAATTAGCTGGGTGTGGTGACAGGCACCTGTAATCCCAACTATTTGGGAGGCTGAGGCAGGAGGACTGCTTGAATCCAGGAGGTGGAGGTTGCAGTGAGCCAAGATCGTGCCACTGCACTCCAGCATGGGGGACAGAGCAAGACTCCATCTAAAAATGTATATACTTATATTCCAGGCATGGTGGCTCACACCTATAATCCCAGCACTTTGGGAGGCTGAGGCAGGATTGCTTGAGCTTAGGAGTTCAAAACCAACCTGGGCAACACAATGAGACCCCCTCTCTACAAAAAAAAATTTTTTTTTAATTTGCTGGGTATGATAGCACCTTCCTGTAGTCCCAGCTACTTAGGAGGCTGAGATAGGAAGATGGCTTGAGCCCAAGAATTTAAGACCAGCCTGGGCAACACAGTGAGACCCCATCTCTACCAAAAAAAAAAAAATTAGCTGGATGTGGTGGCACATGCCTGTAGTCCCAGCTACTCAGGAGGCTGAGGCAGGAGGATTGCTTGAGCCTGAGAAATTGAGGCTATAGTGAACCGTGATCATGCCACTGCACTCCAGCCTGGGTGACAGAGCAAGACCCTGTCTTAAGAAAAGGAAAAAAAAAAAGAGTATACTTATATTCCATAAAGACTGAAGCCAATATAAAAAATACAGAGACTTGTTACCTAGGTGTTTTTGTTTGTCTGTTTTGGTGCTAAAACCTGGAATTGAACCATAACTAAGTTTTTGAGCTACATTATTAGGAAACAGAATTATATGAGTTGCCATAAAGACCAGTAACCCTTTCATTATTCACTTTTAAAAAGTAGAGGATAGCGGCCGGGCACAGTGGCTCACACCTGTAATCCCAGCACTTTGGGAGGCAGAGGTGGGCAGATCACCTGAGGTTGGGAGTTCAAGACCAGCCTGACCAACATGTAGAAACCCTGTCTCTACTAAAAGTACAAAACATGAGCCAGATGTGGTGGCGCTTGCCTGTAATCCCAGCTACTTGGGAGGCTGAGGCAGGGGAATCACTTGAACCCGGGAGGTGGAGGTTACAGTGAGCACCATTGCACTCCAGCCTGGGCAACAAGAACGAAACTCTGTCTCAAAAAATAATAATAAAGTAAAAGTAGAGGATAGCAGGGGCTATGACAACAGGAACACATACTTGTTGTCTTTTGAATAGCGAGAACTTTAGTTACCGGTTTAAACTTCATAATTTATATGCAGTCGGTAGCACTGACCACCCCCATTGCCACTTTTCCGGAAGGATTCCAGACTGTTCTCTTGACTCTATGGTCCTTCTAGATCCAGCTTTAAAATGGCAAGTCTAGCTATTTCTGTAATGGAGGAAGTAATGATATGCACAATACAACCTAGCAGGTGATAATGAAGTCATTGACTTATGGCTCTAAAGTGATATTTTTGCATGAGCTTTATTCCCAGTTATGTTTTGCTTGAAATCCCCCCGTATACATCTGCAAGTTGATGTCATTTAGCAGTATTAGTAGCATATCCGGTTGTTTTGGAGTGATGAGACAACCTGACCCTGAATCTTGAAAATTCTCTATGAACATACAACTACAACTTGACTACAGTTATGTTCCCATTTTAGAGTTGAAAAACGAAGGCTTGAGAGAAACAGCTTAGTGGAGAGGTTTGCAAGAGGGAGATAAGGCGTGGCCCTGACTTTGCGTGGCTTCACCTTATACTCGTAAAGATTCACCTTGTAACAGTGCTTACCAGAGTATGTTCCCCACTGTGTTTTTGCAGCTCCTCCCTCTTGAGCAGCTTGGTCATGCTGGAAAGTGTAAAGAAGTGTAAAGAAGCACTGGCCTAGCAGTAAATTGGCACTGACACACAGTTTCGACAGCCAGAGTCTTTTCAGTTTGGAGTATCTTCTAGAATTAACTGCTCTTTGTTCTAATGGGCCTCAACTGATGCTTTTTTCTCTCGCGTTCATCTAACCATTGTCATAAATTTACACACAGGCCAAAGAATCCTGGGAGATGGATACCAAAGAAAAATTGGAGCAGGCTGCCATTGTCAAAGAGAAGGGAACCTTATACTTCAAGGTGTGTGAGTCTCTGTACCATCCTTTCCATCTCAAAGTATTTACTCAAGTGTCAGTGAGTTGTGCTGATAGTCCCTACTCTGAATTTTATCAACACTCCGCTTGGTAAAAATAAGCTGGAATTTTTACAAATCTGTCATTTTCAATGTGAAAAATGGTGAGAAAAGAGTAAATTAATGTGAAAAAAAATACAGATTCCTCTTTTACACATTCTGCTCTAGATTGTAACCTTCCATACAGGCAGACCAGGTCTGGCGTCCCCAGCCGCCACAGTATCACTCAAGCCTAAAGCATCTGGCTTGGTACATAGTTGGCACTCAACAAGTGTTTTTGGAATGAAAAAATAATGAATAGAATAATTGTTAGCAAAGAATGGAATTCATAGGGGTAAGTTTCACATCATTTTCCTTTCTTCCTTCCTTCTTTTTTCTTTAAATATACATATATTAGAGACAAGGTCTCCCTTTGTTTCCCAGGCTGGCCTCAAACTTCTAGTCTCAAGCAGTCCTCCTGCCTCAGCCTCCCAAGGTGCTGGGATTACAGGCTTGAGCCACCATGCCCAGCCCATTTCCCTTTATACATTGATGAAGTCGCTAGGGCATATGACAAAAGGAAAGAGAACATGCACAGATTTCAAAAGAAACTGACAGGAGAGTGTTGATTGCTTCTAACAGTCAAGATGATTCCTGCACACTTGCTTTTGTGAGGAATCTCCAGATATTCCTGAATGATATTCATCATAGACTGCTTCTCAAAAACCCTTCTTGGAGCATGTAGGAGTGTGATATTTTCTCACTTAGATCTTAAAACCTCTAGATGTAAGAAAAAAAGAAACTGCACTTCATTCTGTTATCATCAGTGTTGCTTCCCCATCCCAAATATATGCCTTCTCTATGTCAGACAGAAGGGCCTCAGTGATGAGAATTAGAGGAAGAATGGGAGTTTTCTCAGGGTTTCTTTCATTTTCTGCCACTGTAATACATGAACAGAAATTAGATGTTTTTCAACAGTATAAAGCAGTGAGGCATAAGTGTACCTTGTGGGACATCTGCTGTAAAATGTGCTATTATTAAGTTACAACCTTGTCAGGAGGGAGGAGTGGCAGTGTTAATCCAAAGGAAACAACTAGAGAATTATGTAAGAATATATAATCAACCCAAATTTGACACAGCCAGAGGGCACCACGTATTTTCAGAATTTGAGCTGAGACACACTATTGGGTCATGATACCAGTTTTGTGGAAGTGTATTGCAGTAAGTTATAAGAATCAGTTTTTGCTTTGATTTTGAGTCGGAGTCTTGCTCTGTTGCCAGATTAGAGTGCAGTGGCGCGATCTCGGCTCACTGCAACCTCCGCCTCCCGGGTTCAAGTGATTCTCCTGCCTCAGCCTCCTCTGTAGCTGGGATTACAGGCATGCGCCACTACCCAGCTTTTTATATTTTAGTAGAGACGGGGTTTCACCATGTTGGCCAGGATGGTCTCGATCTCCTGACCTCGTGATCCGCCCATTTTGGCCTTCCAAAGTGCTGGGATTGCAGGCGTGAGCCACCGCACCTGACCAAGAATCAGTTTTGTTGCATAAAACTTTACTTGTATATGAGTATATACTGGATTGCATATTTCTTACTGTGGGTAGTATTCAAACAAATTTTAAGTTGTAGGTTTACATAATATAATTATTTATATGTTTATTCTTATTTATCATCATCTATTATGTATACTAAACTTTTTTTTTTTTTTTTTTTGAGACAGACTCTCACTCTGTCCCCCAGGCTGGAGTGCAGTGGCTCAGTCTTGGCTCACTGCAACCTCTGCCTCCTGGGTTCAAGTGATTCTCCTGCCTTAGCCTCCTGAGTAGCTGAGATTACAGACATGCGCCACTGCGCCTGGCTAATTTTTGTATTTTTAGTAGAGACGGGGTTTCACCATGTTGATCAGGCTGGTCTCAAACTCCTGAGCTCATGATTTGCCCACCTCGGCCTCCCAAAGTGCTGGGATTACAGGCATAAGCCACCACGCACAGCCATGTATGCTAAGTTCTTTTATGGATCACCAGAAAGGATTGAGGTATGATAGAATGAGCTTAGAATTGGGAAAAATGGGCTTTGTGGCCCTTCAAATGATTTAAAGTCATTTAAGGTCCAAAGAGGTTATATTTTCAAGTGAAAAATAGGGGAGTTAGAATAAATGTTCCCCAAGTTTCCCTCCAGCCTGAATTTCTGTGAGTTTCTAAACTCTCAAGAACAAATGTTTTTTTGTTTTTAATTCTAACTGAGGTATATTGGATACTTATAAACTATTCAAGTAAGATTCTAAATGGGTTGTTTGTATATCCAAATACATAAAACAATAGAGTGGAAAATGTTTCTACAAAATTTCTTAAGATCGTGGGTCCTTAATGGTATTTTCTGTATTTCTGAAGTCCATAAAAATCCTTAACTGTATTTTATATATTTCTCAATACTTCTAAATAGAATATTCACAGTTTGGAAAGATTTAAGGCTTTTGGCCTTTTGACTAGAATTATATTGATTCAGTGTAGTAAAACAGCTCAGCTATTCAGAGACTGTAATTGGTTGCTATGATACAGAATTTTGGAGAACATTATTGGTAATGAAATAATGTTATGAAGCCATGTGTCATATAGCTGTGTTCTGAATATCTACAGAGAGATGGCCAGAATTAGTAATCAGTAGCAGAAAGCAGTGTCTGTACAGTTACTTAACTTTGTTGCTTGTTAGCATCACAACTGCAAGAGTGATTTGTTTATGTTGTAGTATTGTGAACTTTCTTAAAACTACCTATCTTGGAATAAAATCTGGATCAGCAGTCATACATATGGAACAAATTATTTTTAACATGGAATTTGATAGACAAAATCTTTCAAAACATTAGTCCATTGGGGAAAAATTAATGAAAGATTCAAAACCACTGACCTAAGACTTTTCTCCCAGAATGTCTCTGAACGTTTTGTACCACTAAAAACTTCCCTGGAGGCACCTTTATAATTATAGGTAAAAGATCCCAGCAGTATTACTCGCTTTAGCTGTAAAACTTCAAAATAGTTAGTAGATAGTTTCCTGTACATATTCCCTTCCCAACTTTGAGGGCGGGTTTCAATCTGCCATACAGCTCTCCTAGGCCTTGTCTTTCCAGGGTATTTGATTTGGCATGTTATGCATTTGCACAGAATCCAGATGTGTGGGTGAGAGCAGAGCTGAGCTGAACTAAAAATTTATATTTCATGCCATCTGCATATTGGAATTCTGTTTCCATTGATCTATTGGTTTGGTTTATACCTACATGGGTAAAGACTCTCTCCTGAGTAGGGTTGAATCGTACTCAGCTTTTAAGTGGGAATGATTTTGCCATTGAGGATGTAAAATCCTCATTTCAACCTTTGAATACCAAAGAGAAGAAAAATGAGAAAGAACTCTTTCTTTGGCTCTGAAAATAATTATTAAGTACAGGTAACAGCATGATATTAAGCCAGACATTGTGCAAGCCAGTTAAACAGACACGATATTTGCCCTCATAGCTGACAGTGTTCTGCAGGACAGGAGCATTAACTCCCACCTGGTCAGTGTTTTTCTTTGTTCTGACCTGGTGAGAAGGCTGAGGACACTGCAGTGATATGGGATTCTTGCGCCCCCTTGTGCTTCTCCTGGGAAGAAAGCATTTCTAGAACAAGCTAGTTAAGGAGAATCGTTCAACCTCTGAGCTCTTCAGATACATGGGGCTTTGCTGTATTTTCACCACCCTTGCTGTTCCAAGATACCAGGAATGTGATTTAGAAACAAGTCATTTATGACTCTAGGATTTGAGGTTTTAAAAAATTTCTAGAAGAGTCCACCCTTTTACCACTTTCCCTCTTCTAGTGCAGCATTTTTCAACCTCGGTACTATCAACATTTGGGATGGGATAATTTTTGGTTGTGTGGGGCTGTCTTGTGCATTGTAGAATACTTAGCAGCATTCGTGGCCTCTTCCCATTAGATGCTAGTAGCATCCTACCCAGTTATGACAACTAAAAATGCCTCCAGACATGTCAGGTATTCCCCTGGGGGGCAAAATCAGTCCTCAGTTGAGAACTGTTTTAGTAACTCAGAAGCAGGGAGTACAGGACAGACTTTTCACTCATTAGAAGTAGAAGTCTAAATAAAGTTATGTGGTGTATATGAAAGAGCTTTCAAAAAATTAAAATGCCCTATAAATGTAAAAGAACTATTAAGAAGTCTAGTACCTTTTTGTTTTGTTTTGTTTTACCTTAGCCTTCTACCATTCTGATTATTTAGAACTTACTGAAATGATCAGATCTAGCTCTTTGTCCTCCCTGGATCTTCTTTTCTTTCCCTATACAAGGTATGAGGAGATAATCAGAAAGTTAATAGGTATATTAGAGATGGAGGAGAGAGGATGAAGAAATGAGGCATGACTGGGGAAATGCCTGTCCTTCCCACCTAATCCCAATGAAACAATACCTTTCATTTCTACCCACACCTTTTTTGCTTCCAATAATAGAAAAAGGTTTTGTTGTTGTTGTTTTTAGAGAAAGACAGGGTCTTGCTCTGTCACCCAGGCTGTAGTGCAGTGGTGTAAGCATAGCTCACTGCAGCTTTGAACTCCTGGACTCAAAAGAGCCTCCTGCCTCAGCCTCCCAAAGTGCTGGGACTATAGGCGTGAGCCACCACACCACTTTAGAAAAGTTTTGATTCCATACTTGCATTTCTTTGACTTCAGTATTTACTCAGCACACCTTTATTAAAGGCCTCTTTGTGCTAAACCCTGGATATTCCAAAAGGGAGAGGACATGCTGCCTGTCCGCAAAAACCAGCAAGAGAAAAGGTGGTGACAGAAAGAAAATGCCAGCCTGAAACTGGTGAGGACTTTATTCTTATTTTTTTTGTAGCATCCAAAAGAGGAGTGGTAGGCCTAAGTGGTAGGTATGACAAAATCTAAGTATTGTCTTAGCAGCTAGGGCTGCCACAGTGAAATACCGTGCACTGGGTGGCTCAACAACAAGAATTTACTTCTGGAGACTGTAAGTCCAAGATCAAGGTGTTAGCAGGGTCAGTGTCTGGGGATCGCCTCTCCTCTGGTTCCTTGTAGCCCCCTTCTTGCTGTGGCCTCACGTGGCCTTTCCCTGTGCATGTGAGTGGGGAGAGGGCGGAGGGCAGCAAGCTCCCGTGTTTCTTCTTCTAAAGGCTCTAATCCCATCATGAGGCTCCACCCTCATGATCTCATCTAAACCTAATCCCTCCCCAAACGTTCCATCCGCAGGTATCACATTGGGGATGAGGGCTTCAACATAGGTATTTGGGATGGGGGACACAATTCAGTCCATAGCAAATCTAATTTCCTCGAGAATTTCAGTATTTATAATAAAATGCCCTGGTTTGATGTTCTTATGAATAACCTGTATCACACATTCCTGAGGCAGAGAGAATGACAGACTTTGATTTTAGTGCCAGTCTTCCCTCTCCTAAGCAAATGACTTGGGAAGAAGGATGTTCAAGGGATGTAGCCTGGCCCTCTTCCACACCAGGCCTTCCAGCTGGAACAGGTCTGCCCCGTCTTCATCACCAGAAAATCCACATCAGGACTTCCTTTCCACAGGCAGAGCTCGTTTCTTATGTCACCTGCTTGAAGTCCTGTATGACAGGCACATCCTGTTAGACCTGCTCTATGGTTTTTCTCTTACTCGGAGTCCTTGGGTGAGGGTTGGAGTATTTGTGGGGAGAGACAACTCGGTGGTGAGATGTACGCACTGCTTTGACTGTGGTAAATCCTACTAACATGGTCTTAACACTGCTGTTCGGGCATTGAATTTAATGTCCTGATAGTTGTGGCTGCTCTTCTGCCATCTGGCAGGATGTATCTGTGGTTTTGAGCTTACCATTACCTTCTCAAAAGAGAATCCCTACTTGCATTCCTGTTTCTATTTGTGTATTTACCAGCAATCCCCCAGTTCTTTCATTCGTCTTAAAATCACAGTGAACATGTTGTCTCAGCACCAGAGTTGTTTACTTTTTTCTTTTTTTTTTTTTTTTTGAGACTGAGTCTCACTCTGTCACCCAGGCTGGAGTGCTGTGGCACCATCTTGGCTCACTGCAACCTCCGCTTCCCAGGGTCAAGCAATTCTCCTGCCTCAGCCTCTCAAGTAGCTGGGATTACAGGCACATGCCACCATGCCTGGCTAATTTTTGTATTTTTAGTAGAGACGGGGTTTCACCATGTTGGCCAGGCTGATCTCAAACTCCTGGCCTCAAGTGATCCACCTGCCTCAGTCTCCCAAAGTGCTGGGACTACAGGTGTGAGCCACTGTGCCCAGCCCCCAGAATTTCTTATATGAGCATATATATATATATCTAATTTAATTTATGCGATTGTTAAAATTGTTACAATTCTACTTCTAATTAGGTAAGAACAAAAATATGAGTAGGAGAAAGATTTTTCTCACATAGCTGACTGGCAGACCTTTGCTTTGTGATGTATATTGTTTTATAGTTGTTATTTATGTTGTATGCTGCTTATCCAATTATTCATATTCCCATTGCCTATAGATCAGGGGTCAGTAAACTACAGTGTGCTGGTCCAATCTGGCCCCCTGCCTGTTTTTGTAAGTACAGTTTAACTGGAATGCAGCTGCACCCATTGATTTACATACTGTCTAGAGCTGCTTTTGCACTGCAAATGACAAAGAGTTTAGTAGTTGCAACAGAGACCGGTTCAAATAAAATTTGTTGTGTTTGGAACTAGCACTTGGCCAGATAGTAGTTGCTGTGAAGTGCTGAAGAGAAAAGTAACTTCCTCTTCATATTTTTAGTGGCATGGTCTAAAACTGGTCACAATCCTTTTGAAAGACTAAAGAATATTAGCACCAGAGCCGGACATGATGCTAATATTCTTTAATATTTTTTAAAAAAGCAATATTAGCACCAAAGAAAGTAGCCCAGAAGCCTTGCTGCACACCTGCCACAGGGACAGATGGAAATGCTAGGGAGCAGCACTAGGCAGTGAGTGCTCAGGCACTGCCCCAAACCAGCTCGCAAGGCCGCGGGAAAGGTGCCTGGAGAGCCACCTCCAAGAAGAGGTGTACCAGGGTTTGCCTGAGGGGTTGCTTTGAGGATTTGCTTCTTTTTTGTACCCTCAAGAGCCAAGTACCAATAATGACGCTTTTTTCTCCTAGGGAGGCAAATACGTGCAGGCGGTGATTCAGTATGGGAAGATAGTATCCTGGTTAGAGATGGAATATGGTTTGTCAGAAAAGGAGTCGAAAGCTTCTGAATCATTTCTGCTTGCTGCCTTTCTGAACCTGGCCATGTGCTACCTGAAGCTTAGAGAATACACCAAAGCTGTTGAATGCTGTGACAAGGTAACATGTGTCTCCTGTGAGATGGACTTTAGATATTCTAGATCTTTTCTCCATCTCCATCTTTTGCTTCCACTCAGCCAGAGGTTGGAGGAGTTTTCATTTTGCTTTGTTTTATTTATTTGAATGTTTGGGATTATTTGTTTCTCAGTATTAATTGGGAAATTCAGAAAGGTTGTTACAGTCAGACTTTTATGATACCTAGACTGTTCATGATAATGCATTCTGAAGAAAAGTTTTGGTTAAAATTAAGTAATTCTTATCCATGGCCTTCCTTATAACTGTAGTGTTTGTATCAGAGTAGATACAGAACTCCCCAGGTCCAGTTTAATAAGAGCAGATTTAACTTAAGCTTTTTTGGACTTTAACAGACTGCAGCAGTTCATATGAAGCATATATATAGGTCAGTTTTTATTACCATTTATTCACTGATAGGCATAAATAATTTGAAAGGCCTACAGAGCATCAGCAGCCTATTCATTTTTACATTTGTGTTAATGCTGTCTTTGGTCTTTGAACGCTTACACACAGTACTCCATAACAATGTTTTATTATATGTACTGTTCTGATATTATATACCAGCTGATACTATTTTAGCTTTCTGGTCTCAGATTGAACAATGTATATTGTAGTATGAGTAAATATAAAAACCAATCATTGAGTGTATCTTAAAGGTAGACATAAAAGGATAAGAAAAACAAAAGGCAACTATTTTGTTCATTCTCTGTGAGATACTTTTGAATTTTGTGGATTAGTGTTCCCTATACATCCCGTCTCCCAAGACTAGTTATTAATTTTATACATTTTTTTTTTCATACAGAGTGGAGAGAAAAAGAGAATGAGTGTGAGAGAGAGAGAGAGAGAGAGAGAGAGTGTGTGTGTGTGTGTGTGTGTGTGTGTGTGTGTTGAGAGACAAGGTGTTGCTATTTTGCCCAGGCTGGGGTGCAGTGGCTATTCATAGGCATGATTGTAGTGCACTACAGCCTCAAACTCTCAGGTCCAAGCCATCCTCCCACCTCAGCCTCCTGAGTAGCTGGGACTACAAGCGCTTGCCACCACATGCTGCTAATTTTTAAATTTATTTTTGTGAAGATGGGGGTCTCCCAAAGAGCTGGGATTAAAGTTGTGAGGTACCACACCCAGCACATCCTTGACTAGCTTATTTGTCTTCTATTGACGGAAGTACTCATATAGCATCACTATTCACCCTTTCTTTGGCAGTAGGAAGCCTGTTCTCCTTATTTTCTTTCTTTTTTTTGAGACAGCGTCTCTGTCATCCAGGTTGGAGTGCAGTGGCTCCGTCTCGGCTCCCTGCAACCTCTACCTCCTGGGTTCAAGCGATTCTCCTGCCTCAGCCTCCCAAGTAGCTGGGACCACAGGCACCTCCCACCACGCCTGGCTAATTTTTGTATTTTTAGTAGAGACGAGGTTTCACCATGTTGGTCTGGCGGGTCTCGAACTTCTGACCTCAGGCGATTCACCTTCCTTGGCTTCCCAAAGTACTGGGATTACAGGCGTCAGCCATCACACTTCAGCAATTTTATTTTAACTTTGTTGATTATATCTTTCTCTTTAAAGAAGGTTTTGATGTTTATTTCATCAAATTTGTCTTCTTTCTAGTTAGAAAAGACTTCCCTACACCAAGGTTATAAAAATAACTGAGGCCATCCTTCCCTTCCCTTCCCTTCCCTTCCCTTCCCTTCCCTCCCCTCCCCTCCCCTCCCCTCCCCTCCCCTTCCCTTTTCCTTAAAAAAGGAAAAATAATAATAATAACTGAGGCCAGACACAGTGGTTTACACCTGTGGCCTGTAACCCCAGGGCTTTCAGAGGCTGAGGTGAGAGGATTGCTTGAGCCCAAGAGATGGAGGCTGAAGTGAGCTGTGATTGAGCCACTGGCCCCCAGCCTGGGTGACAGAGTGAGACTTTGCCTCAAAAAAAAATTAGATTTTAAGTATTTTAAAATAAAAAATAATCGATACATTTAATTTTTTATATGTAAATATGATCTAGAATTTATTTTTGTTTTTGTAGTGTGAGGTAAGAATTCAACTTTTTTTTTCTTTTTGGAGACACAGTCTCACTCTGTCACCCAGGCTAGAGTGCATTGGCACGATCTTGGCTCACTACAACCTCCGCCTCCCGGGATTCTCCTGCGTCAGCCTCCCAAGTAGCTGGGATTACAGGCACCCCACCTGGCTAATTTTTGTATTTTTAGTGGAGATGGGATTTTGCCATGTTAGCCAGGCTGGTCTCAAACTGATCTCAGGTGATCCACCCACCTCAGCCTCCCAAAGTGTTGAGATTACAGGCGTGAGCCACTGCACCCGGCCTTACCTTTTTCTTTCTATGTGGATAGCTGCCATCCTGGCCCCATTTATTTTAAAGTTAACTCTCCACTGATTCATATACCAGCTTCATTGTTTTCAAATGTTTTTATATGCAGACAATGACTGTTTCTGAATGATTCATTCTGTCCCACTGAGCTGTTTGTCCACATACTAGTAACCAAACTGCCTTAATTTTAGTGGTTTTATAGTATGTCTTTTTCTCTGGCAGAACAAGTGCCTCATTTCTTTTCTTTCTTCCATTTTTTTTTTCAGCCATTCTTGGGCACTTACTTGTTCCAAGGAACTTTAAAATAAACTTCTCAACAGCCCCTCTCAAATCCCCTTGAGATCTTTCCAGAAATTGCATTACATGCAGAAAATAATTTGGGTAGTAAATTTTGATCAGTAGTATATAATTATCTTGAGCTCCATTTTTTAAATACACTATTTCCATCTCCTTTGGCAAGACAGCTTTGGTAAACTGTTTACTGAATTTTAAAATTCATCCTTCCTGAAATATATGCTGTCTGTTCTTAGGCCCTTGGACTGGACAGTGCCAATGAGAAAGGCTTGTATAGGAGAGGTGAAGCCCAGCTGCTCATGAATGAGTTTGAGTCAGCCAAGGGTGACTTTGAGAAAGTGCTGGAAGTAAACCCCCAGAATAAGGCTGCAAGACAGCAGATCTTCATGTGCCAGAAAAAGGCCAAGGAGCACAACGAGCGGGACCGCAGGATATACGCCAACATGTTCAAGAAGTTTGCAGAGCAGGATGCCAAGGTGTGTGCAGAGCCCACTGACTGCAGGTGGATCAAGAGCCTGGCTGTGCCCCTTTGATTTTAGGGGGCAGGAAGAGTTAACCCAAGAGGCTCAAGAGTAGGGAAAACGATTTCCAATCTGATCTGAGGCCGAGGCTGCTTTGGATCCAAAGGTTGAGTAGCGCAGTTCCACTCATCCAAGGCACAAGTTGTGAAAGTTGAGAGAACTAAATTCCCTTCAGCTGTATTAGATTGATTCAGAAGCAATTGCCATTACTTTCAATGGCAAAAACAGTTTTGCACCAACCTTTTTCCCACCCAGAGTTAGTGTCTCACTCTGTCACCCAGACTGGAGTGCAGTGGTGCTATCATGGCTCACTGCAGCCTCAACTTCCCTGGTTCAAGTGATCCCCCGACCTCAGCCTCCTGAGTAGCTGGGACTACAAGCACACACCACCACACCCAGCTAATTTTTTTTATGTTTTGTAAAGATAGGGTTTCACTTTGTTGCCCAGGCTGCCTCAAACCCCTGGCTTGAAAGGATCCTCCTGCCTTGGTCTCCCAAAGTGCTGGGAATATAGACATGAGCCACCATGCCTGACCCTTTTGTCATTTTTGAAAAATTGTAAACCCATCAGGATTTTTTTTCAAGTAATACTTCCTCATTAAGACTTCCGACTTTCCCAGGAAATGGGGTGTTACAGGAGCCCCACCATTGTGCCTGTTATCTTGAGGGTCAGCAGCCAGCCTGGCAAATGTGGCAGAAGAGGTCTGTCTAAAGAGACATACATCCTATGGCATAGTTGGTACTCTGGTCTCATCCCAGTCTCCATGAACGCCCAGACTTCATTATTCCACAGCTGTCCTATGGGTGAGGCTGGTCATTGACACCAAAGAAAGGTGAAGCTCCCACTCTTAAGTATTTGTAGCACAGCCCTGACCTGTCCATTTAGATAACATAGAGAAAATCACTGCAATACCCTTGTGTTTGGGACCTGATAAACAGTCTGGAGGAGCCAGGAATTACTTCACTTCTTTTTCCTCTAACCTTCTTGATTGCTGATTTCTTCCTTAGGAAGAGGCCAGTAAAGCAATGAGCAAGAAGACTTCAGAAGGGGTCACTAATGAAAAATTAACAGTCAGTCATGCAGTGGAAGAAGAGAAACCTGAAGGCCACGTATGACGCCACGCCAAGGAGGAAAGAGTCCTAATGAACTCTTCCCCCTCCTCAATGGGCTTTTCCCCAACTCAGGACTGAACAGTGTTTAATGTCAAGTTTGTTATAGTCTATGTGATTCTGGAAGCAAATGGCAAAACAAAACCAGTAGCTTCCCAAAAACAGCCCCTGCTGCTGCCCAGAGGGTTCACTGAAGGGTGGCATGGGACCACTCCAGGTGGAACAAAACAGAAGTGACTGTGGTGTGGAGGGAGGGAGGCAGCAGCTTCAGTCCAGCTCATTTCAGTTTCTGTCAGCCTTCAGTATCCAATTCAGGGTCCCTGGAGATCATCCTAACCACGTGGGGGCTGTTAGGCTTTACCTTTGACCTTTCATAGCACTGCAGAAACCTTTTTTTAAAAAATGCTTCTTGAGTTTCTCCTTTCCCACAAGTGGATGGGGTAGGGGAAGGAGGATGAGTTTTTGTTTTTTAAATGACCGAAATGCTGAAAATGCAGTCTGTTCCATTTTTAACCAACAGAACCCACAGTAAAGGGGTCTCATGTCTCCCCCGTTCCACAGCAGTGTCACAGACGTGAAAGCCAGAACCTCAGAGGCCACTTGCTTGCTGACTTAGCCACCTTCCAAAGTCCCCCTCCTCAGCCAGCTTCCTGAGAGTGGGTTTCTACCCACACAGCCTGTCCCTGGGGGAGTAATCCTGTCATTCCTAAAACACCCTTCACCAATGATAATGAGCAGACAGGAGTGTCTGGATTAGCTTTTCCTATTTTGGATGAAATTCTGAGATACTGAAATGTGAAAAGAGCAATCAGAATTGTGCTTTTTCTCCCCTTCTCTATTCCTTTTAGGAAATAATATTCAATACACAGTACTTCCTGCCAGCACTGCTACTGTTTAGCTTCTTGTTTCATTCTAATCCTTGATATTAAGAATTTAAGGCTTGTTCTTACAATAGTTTTGACCTGGAGTGGATCTATTTACATGTCCATTTAGGATCCATGCAGCTTTTTTTGTCTTTTTAAGATTACTGGCTCATAAGCATATGTATCCTGGTTTATGGAACTTTATTTACACTCCTCTATCATTCATGCAAAAAAATTGTGACTTTTTAATACTAAGCTGAATTTTTAAACACAAAATCTGTAGGCTTGACAAGTAAGTAGTTGCTCCTCTGCGTTAGGGGTTTCACCTGCAGGTGTGACACAGTTGCTCGCTTTTCCTGCCCTAGCAAGCTTCTCTGTTCTGGCGAGAGGTGTGAAAGAGTTGAAGATAGCTTCCCTTGCACGTACAGCCAGTAGCCTAAATCTCCAGTACTTGAGCTAAGCATTGAACTAGGGCAAGTCTTAAAATAAATGTATACATGTAGTTGAATTTCAGTCCTTACGGGTAAACAGATTGAGCATGGCTCTCTATTCCCTCAGCCTAAGAAACACTTACAGGAATGCATTTGGCAACCCAGGGAACCATTCGCTTAACATCTCACTTTTTTAAATCCTAAAAAACACTGGCAGTTATATTTTAGTTTTTATTTTTATGATGGTTTTATCAAAAGACTTTTATTTGATTAGGGCCCTCTTAAAACCTAAAAATCAAGTTATTTCCCTTTTATAATAATTTTCTTCTCCATGGAACGAAGGGAACCAATTTGTGAGTTTTTTCCTTTAATAACTAAAATCCCTCTAATTTCTCATTTATGCTTTTGTCTTTTTTATGAAATATTTCTTTTAAAAGCCCCAATCTCGCCTAGGAAATACGAAGAGCAAAAGTTGATTTTGCTTCCTTGCTAAACTGTTTGGAAAGCTCTGTAGCGCATGGTTCCAGTAAGGCCAAGATGGAAATTTGATACTAGAAAGGCCACCTGACTTTTTGCAGATAACAAGAAAGCTATTCCAAGACTCACATGATGCCAGCTGTCTCCCACGTGTGTATTATGGTTCACCAGGGGGAACTGGCAAGGGGGTGTGGGGGGAGGGGGAGGGTAGGTGAGTGGTTCCAAGCAGATAACTGCAGGGTGCCCGTTACCACTCAGGAAGGCACTTCGGGTATTCTTGTATCAAATTCAGTAATCTTAAACAATTTGTGTAGAAGTCCACAGACATCTCTCAACCACCTTTTAGACTGCATATGGATTGCTGAGTCAGCATATGATGAATTAAAAACATTGTTTTTTAAAAAAAAAATCATTTAGATGCACCTTTTTGTGTGTTCTTTAAATAAATCCCAAAAAAAAAAAAAAACTGACTTCTCATTGTTTTTGGTGTTTGCTTAAGTGATTTTCAGAGAAAGCTATATTGGTTAAAAAACAGTGGTGGGGGCCAACTTGAAGAAATCAGACGTCAGAGGTCAGGGGCAGTGGCTCACACATAATCCCAGCACTGTGGGAGGCTGAGGCAGGTGGATCACCTGAGATCAGGAGTTCGAGACTGGCCAACATGGTGAAACCCCATCTCTACTAAAAATACAAAAATTGGCTAGGCGTGGGTGGCACACGCCTATAATCCCAGCTACTCAGGAGGCTGAGGCAGGAGAATCTCTTGAACCCAGGAAGCAGAGGTTGCAGTGAGCCAAGATCATGCCACTGCACTCCAGCCTGTGGCAGTGGACAGTATCGTCCTGCTATTTGCTCTAAGGTGTACCTGAAAGTAACCTTGGGGTGAAAGCAACGGAACAATGCATCATTGCTAAAAAGGACCAGGTAATCGGAAAAATAAAAGGGTTTTGTTCTTTCATTAACCAGTGGATATTTCACCTTTTTTTTTTTTGAGACAGAGTCTCACTCCGTCACCAGGTGCCAGGCTGGAGTGCAGTGGCGCGACCTCAGCTCACTGCAACCTCCGCCGCCCGGGTTCAAGCAATTCTCCTGCCTCAGCCTCCCAAGTAGCTGGGACTCCAGGCGCGCGCCACCACGCCCAGCTAATTTTTTTGTATTTTTAGTAGAGACGGGGTTTCACCATGTTGACCAGGATGGTCTCGATCTCTTGACCTCGTG
>PVKV010027633.1:0-26159 GCA_004027835.1 Alouatta palliata | reverse complement strand
GGGGGAGAGAGAGGGGGAGGGGGGAGGGAGGGATGGAGGGAGAGAGGGAAAGAGAGAGAATCATTCCCTGCTTTCCTTTTACTTACAAAATTACATTGAGAACAACGCCTGATTTCTCAACTGCAAAGTAAGGATAATAATAGTCCTTAATTTACAAGTGGTTGCTGAGACTAAAATGAAATAATTCGTATAAATAGGGCTTTACGTGATATTTGGCACGTAGTAGGCATTTATTAAAGGGTTTTGTGAGCTGCATTTGAGTGAGCGCTTACTGTTGCCAGATTTGTGCAAACCGCTTTACCTCATTTAGTACTGAGGGTGCTGTCCGTGGTCCTGAATTGCCTTTCGCGGTGGGAGCTTTTCTTTTTTACTCAACTTCAGGAAGCGTATTCTAACAAACCCATACATCATTCCCCAGAAATTCATAACTATGTGATTTCCAGAAAACATAATTTTAGGTCTCTGAAAATCAACTTTATGGAGTTATGGCTTATATACAAGCGCATGCATTTTAATTGCACATTTTGATGACTTCTTACAAATTTATACACCAATGTAACCAGCACTACCATCGACAGCACTACCATCAAAATACAGAATATTTCCATTACCCCAGAGAGTCCCATTAGATGTCATCTTAATGAACCCCCAACCGCTGGCTTCAGACAAACGCTAATTAGCCTTCTGACACAGTATATATCATTTGTCATTTCTAGATTTCAAATAAATTATATAATATATACTCTTTTATATCTGCCTTCTCTCTGCATAATTTTTTTAATGCATTCATACTGTTACATGTATCAGTAGCTTATTTATTATTGTTGTTAAAGTATATCACACAAGTAATTTACCTATTCACCTATGAATAGATTTAGGGGTTACTTTTAGCTTTGAGCTATTATGAATAAAGCTACTATGAAAAGTATATCACACAAGTAATTTACCTATTCACCTATGAATAGATTTAGGAGTTACTTTTAGCTTGGAGCTATTATGAATAAAGCTACTATGAACATTAGTGTACAAGACTTTGTGTGGGCATATGTGTTTGTTTACCTTGAGCAGACATCTAGAAGTGGAATTGATGTGTCATATAGTAAATGTAGGTTAAAGTTTAAAAACTGCCAAACCCTTTTCTGTTGTACTATTTTACACCTGCAGTGCATGAGAATTCCAGTCACTCCATATTTTCACCATCACTTGATACTGTCAGTCTTTTTCATTTTAGCCATTCTAATGGGTGATATCTTATTGTGGTTTTAATTTGCATCTCCCTGATGACTGAAGACATTGAGCATCTTTTCATGTACTTATTGACCATTTGTGTATCTTCTTTGGTGGACTATCTGTTAAAATCTTTGCCCACTTAAATCTGTTATTAACACTGTCAACAAATCGAAGATATTTTATGGTGGAAGTTATTGGCCAGTGGATCACCTGAGGTGAGGAGTTCGAGACCAGCCTGGCCAACATGGTGAAACTCCATCTCTACTAAAAATATGAAAATTAGCCAGGCATGGTGGCATGCGCCTGTAGTCCCAGATACTCTGGAGGCTGAGGCAGGAGAATCGCTCGAACCTGGGAGGTAGAAGTTGCAGTGAGCCAAGATCACTCCACTGCACTCCAGCGGGGGCAACACAGCAAGACTCCATCTCAAAAAAAGTTGAAAGTTACAGGAAGACATAATCAACCTCAGAATAATGCAATTCACAAGAAAGTCCCTGCTACTCTGAATTATTGAGCTCTGTGACAAACATCTATCACCAATATGGGATTCTGTGTGTAGATACACTGCAGAGAGGTAGGAATATTGGTAGAGTGAAAAAGACCCGTCTTGTTATCTCAAACCAACCCTTTCCCAGCTGGTTGACCCCTTGTGAGTCATTTAATCTCCATCATTCTCATAGTTACCTACAAGAAATAGAGCTAGTGTGACAAACCTAATTGTGTTATCAAGAAGCCCAAGCCAATGTACACAGGTGCCTGCTCCATAGTGGATACTCAATATACAGAGTTATTAATTCTATTACACATTCCAAACATATCAGTTATCTGTTACTGTAACAAATATCTTTGATATGTTGTTAGTCTTACCATCAGATTTAAGGGGGCAAAGATTTTAACAGACAATCCACCAAATAATGCTGACTTTAAAACCACCCTCCAAAACACCATAGCTTAAAAGAAAAATCATTTATTTATTTATTTTTTAAAAAATATATATACTTTTTATTGCATTTTAGGTTTGGGGGTGCATGTGAAGAACATGCAAGATTGTTACATAGGTACACACATGGCAGTGTGATTTGCTGCCTTCCTCCCTATCATCTGTATCCGTTATTTCTCCCCATGCTATCCCTCCCCAACTCCCCACCCCCTGCTGTCCCTCCCCTTTTTCCCCCCAACAGACCCCAGTGTGAGATGCTCCCCTCCCTGTGTCCATGTGTTCTCATTGTTCAACACCCGTCTATGAGTGAGAATATGCGGTGTTTGGTTTTCTGTTCCTGTGTCAGTTAGCTCCCAAATCTGTAACTGGTTATTTAGTCTGGGATCAGCTGGGTAAATCTTTCAGTCTCAGCTGAGCTCATATGCCTAGTATTGGCTGGCTGTTGACTAATGTAGGATGATCTTGGATGGGAGAAGGGAATGACCTGGGTTTGTTTCACACTTCTCTCCTCCTCCATTAGGGTACTCTTGACAATGGCGGAGGTGCAAGAGAGCAAGAAGAAACACACCAGGGCTCTTCAGCTGTAGGCTCAGAATTAGCACATAGTCACTCCTACCATATTCTATTGGCCAAAACAAATCACAAGGCCAGACCAAATTCAAGAGGTAGGGAAACAGACTCCACATCTCTTATGATAGAAACTGCAAAGTCACATGGAAAAGAGTACGCATGTATGGAGGTCTGAAGAATCGGGTCTATCATTACAGTCTGCTACACAAAGCAATCTCCAAGTGGCCCCCCAAAAATAAACTTAAGTTTTTTCCTGCCCTCAGATGTTACTTATTCTGGACTAAGGCCAAATATCTATGATCCAATTCTCCCAGATCACAGAACAAAGAACATCCCAGTGGCCAGTGGCCTGACTTCTGTAAGATGTGAATTGGCACCACTGCTCATTATCAAGACTAGCTGGGCCAGAAGGTGAAACAGAAGTTGAGAAGTTGGGTCATTCGCAAGGAGATGCTAATGGTGCTCATCACCTCTATCCCCACCAATGCCATCCTGTATCTTTCCCTCTATCCTGCTAAATGAGCTAGAGTCCAAGAATCCAAGCAGACTACTCTATTTGGAAGAGGTAAAGACTCTGGTCTCAGATGGAGGTATCTTTTTTTTTTTTTTTTTTTTTTTTTGAGATGGAGTTTTTGCTCGTCACCCAAGCTGGAACACAACAGCACAATCTCGGCTCACTGCAACCTCTACCTCCAGGATTCAAGTGATTCTCCTGCCTCAGGCTCCCAAGTAGCTGGGATTACAGGCATGCATCATCACACCTGGCTAATTTTTGTATTTTTAGTAGAGATATGGTTTTGCAATGTCGGTCAGGCTGGTCTCAAACTCCTGGCCTCAGGTGATCCACCCATCTCAGCCTCCCAAAGTGCTGGGATTAAAGGCATGAGCCACTGTGCCCAGATACCACACACAGCCAGATGGAGGTATCTTAACAAGCTTCTTTTATTTTACCAATTATGGGCTAAACCACCTTCGACTTCGATCCTGAAAGTAATGAAGGTGTATTGGAGCAAATTGAGAAGAACTTCCTTATTATGGACATCTGCTGGGTGGTGTGACCAATCACAACCACCAGTTCTATTGGCCTCCCAAGCCAAGGACATCCTAGTGAACCCCTGGCAGTTTATTTATTCAACAGGACACCACCATCCCCCATGCTTGAGTCTATTGATTTGAATGCAAGTGGGCCCCTAATCCAAGCTGGGTCAGAACCCTTTCTTTTGAATTTAAAATTGGAATATTCAGTCCTTTCTGGGAAGTTTGGATTTGGCAGCTACTACTATGATTATGAATATTGTGGATTAGAGAAGCAGAAAAAGAAAGATTTCTGAAAAAGAAAGAAATGAAGTACAGCGTAGGAAATAGAATCTAAATGGCTTCCAAATCCCTGGTTTGGGTTCTTATAGTGGAAGTGTGCTGGTTTTGCCTGTGCAGTGTTCATTTTTCCTTGTTCAGGTATCAATACTTTGAACTTCCTTTGGAGAACCACCTTCCCCCTTCCCATCAGGCCAGTCCATCAGTCCAGTTTCACCCTAATTGTAGGGGACGGTATGTCACTTAAGCCTAGCCAAATATGGGCATGGCATTATGATTTCAGAAATGAGAACATAATCCAGTTAGAGCCAGCTAATCTCAGGATTTAGGCAGATGTGACTAGAAGGAAAAAGTACCCTATCTTTTCAACTAGACTTGAAGCTGTATGGTTGCGAACCAGGAACTTCTGGACACCATCTGGTCACCACGCAAATAAAGCCTGTCTGAAAGTGAGGCCAACACAGCAGAAGGCAGCTCTGAGAAATGGAAACTAAGCCCTGATAACATCTCATGGCTTGAGTTGCTTGATCCGGCTCTGACTGAAGCACTATCTCCAGGGAACTTTGCAGGTACAAGCCTTCTGTCTTAGCTATTATGAACTAGGTTTTCTCTTTCTCACCAAGGTAGAAACTATGACTTCTCTAAAGTTGCATTCCTGTCCGTGAGAGATCCCTATCAACTTCCAGCTATGGAGTTTGAGTAGCTTCTCTTACTACAATCAAGAATCGTAATTCAGGACCTTTCTGCTTTCTATTATGTAAGATGTAATAGAACGTATAACAGAAGGAAGTGGATGAGAGCAGTCTAATATTTACTCTATACTAGGCACTGTATTACATAGTTCCACTGCTAACATGCAATATACACATTTCTAAAAATTACTGCACTCTACAAAATCATACAATAAAAGCTACAGCATTTATGGGGAAATGCGGTTAGGGGCACACCATTCAAAATCTTCATCAGTGACACATTTTTCAGAGACAGGAACCTCACATAAAAATGTGGAAATGTGGGCATTTGGGTTGGTTCCTGGATAAAGAAAATGTGGCACATAGACACCATGGAATACTATGCAGCCATAAAAAAAGAAGAGTTCATGTCCTTTTCAGAGACATTGTGAAGCTAGAAACCATCATTCTCAGCAAACTGATACAGGAATAGAAAACCAAATACCTCCTGTTCTCACTCGTAAGTGGGAGTTAAACAATGAGAACACATGAACATAGGGAGGGGAACATCACACACGAGAGCCTCTCTTGGGGATGTGGGGCAAGAGGAGGGAGATCATTAGGACAAATACCTAATGCATGCAGAGTTTAAAACCTAGATGATGGGTTGACAGGTGCAGCAAACCACCATGGCACGTTTATACCTATGTAACAAACCTGCACATTCTGCACATGTATCCCAGAAATTAAAGTAAAATTTAAAAAGGCATATATTAAAACTTGGAGAGACAGTGGCAATGCCAGATGTGGGTGGGCCTGGCTCACAACTCAGAAAGTAGGCAGATGTTTGAGGTGTGCGTATTTTACGTATTCCTATGTGACTCAGTTCATTTGAGTGCCGTTTTCTGCATTCACCTATTGTTTCTCACTGACAAAACTGCACATGAGCAAATGCAAAATTCACATTATGCTCAAATTGTTTCTTGACATATCAATCTCACTTGTGCAAATTCTTGTTTTCAGAACTGTCTCACATGAGCCTAGCCTTAACCTCATCATATAGATACTATTTATGTTTCAGGCTATAGAGTGAAGACATTGAGGTTGAGAGCCATTGAGTAGCAGACTTAAAATTCAAACCCACATCTGTCAGACTCTAGTGCTCACATGCTTTTCATATGGGCATGAGCCATCTTGACTCTAGTGTTTCCCGTGATATGTGTATACGTTGCCTTAGCCTTGGCTGTCTCCTTGTTAAGTCTCAGTAATTACACAAGATTCTGCACTGAAATGTAAGACTTGGCACAGTAAGTGGTTAGTGCGTGCATCGTATTGCCCACTCTACCTCAGGCACCCCATCTGTAAAATGAAACAGTATCCATTTGCTGCTTACCCACCCCATGGACAGGGTGTAATGGCTGAATACATATTGTGAAGGCAACAGAGCTCATTCAGCTCCCAAAGCATGAACAACTGGGGATTTTTATCCAACCTATTCCATTTGACACAGGAAGAAACCAAGGGCCAGAGAAAACAAGGGATTCATCAAGGTCGCACAGGAAGGCAGAGGCGATCCCCAGTAATTTCCCAATATACCTAGAGTAAGACTACCTAGGGTAGTCACAGTGTCCTGTGGGACCTGGTTTGGCCACTATTTACTTACAATAGCCCCCTCACCATCAACACAACAGAGATACAGAAATGGCTGGAAGATTTGGGTCAGCCTTCCAAGCCTTGCAGTTCTGCAGTCACTTGGCCACACATAAACCCAGAGCTCATCATTCTGACACTGAGTAATAGCCCTGTGCTAACAACCAAGATAATCTATCACTCAACCAATACTTAGAACTCCATCAGTGACTCCATTTTGGCCATGAAGGGGTCTTTGGGATTCATTTTCCCCACTGCACTCCTCTCCTATAAATGTTTTTGTAGAATTTGCCTACCCAGAAAGCTGCATTTATTAAAGAATAATTCTTTCCTACCATATTTTATGCATCAAAGCCTTAAAGAGCTGCCCATTAGTGCCTTCGGTCTACAAGAGATAACTGTGCTACACTGTGGGACACTATACAGTGTTGCTGCAATTCCAGCCAAGAGCAGAAAAACATGACGTTTCAACTCACTCATTTTTCTTTTTATAGAGACCAGGTTTTGCCTTGTTGCCTAGGTCAGTCTCAAACTCCTGAAATCAATTTTGAGTATAGACAGGTTTCTTGGGAAGGTGATCTCAAAAGTAGTAATGGGGGCTGGGCACAGTGACTCACGCCTATAATCCCAACACTTCAGGAGGCCGGGGCGGGCGAATCACGAGGTCAGGAGTTTGAGACCAGCCTGACCAACACGGTGAAACCCCGTCTCTACTAAAAATACAAAAATTAGCTGAAGTTGGTGGCACCCACCTGTGATCCCAGCTACTCAGGAGGCTGATGCAGGAGAATCATTTGAACCCGGGAGGTGGAGGTTGCAGTGAGCTGAGATTGTGCCATTGCACTTTAGCCTGGGAGACAGTGAGGCTCTGCCTCAGAAAAAAAAAAATAATGGGGAAGTTACACAGGGAAGAGAGGCAAGCCAATCTAGCATCAATGGGCATGTTACTGCAGTGGGCAACTGGATTCAATACTGTGTGAGACCCCTGGGAAGGCTATCAAATATGCCTTAGAGTAGACTCACCCAAGTAATCAAAGATGGGTGGCTACCATTGGTTGGGGGCTGCTCCCACAGGCATCAACTCTCCAGCACTTCTAGAAGCACTTCACCTTACCTGCAGGAGAGTAGCATGTCAGAGAAAGCCCCCATACAGTCTGAGTTGGGCGGCGGAGGCAGGGGAGAGAGGGGTTCTTGCAATAGTATTCATCAGTGCATGTGAGAATGGAAGTACCAACATGTGGACAGGGCGCCAATACACCTGCTACACCTGGTTATAGATAAATACTCTGTTTTTAAAAGTCATTCAAAATTCTAAAAACAGTAATTATAAATTACATTGATCAAATGCTTACTGTGTGCCAGCCACTAAGCTAAACACTGGATATGAATGATCTCATTTAGTCCTCACAGCAGCATCATGAGGTAGGTCCTATAATTATCCTCAGTTCACAGACACGGAAACTGATTCTTAGAGAGCTTGAATACATTGCCTAGGGTCAGGAGGCAAGGAAGAAGCAGAGCTGAGATTTGAACCTCCAGATCTCTGGCTTGCAGCTTTCATCTTTCTACTACTTTATGCTGTCATAACTCACGAAAGTGATGAGACAGATGTGGATCTATCTAATTCTGGAGGGTGAGAGGTCAACAAGAGGGATGGGTTCAATTGTTTTGATTTTTAGATCCCACAAACAAGTGAGAACATGCTCTGTCCGCCTTTCTGTGCCTGGCTTATTTCACTTAACATAATGATCTCTAATTCCATCCATGTTGTTGCAAATGACAGAATCTCATTCTCTTTTTTTGTTTAGACAGGGTCTCCTTCTGTCACCCAGGCTGGAATGCAGTGGCACAATCTCAGCTCACTGCAGCTTCACCCTCCTGGCCCAAGCGATCCTCCCACCTAAGCCTCCTGCATAGCTGGGACCGCAAGCATGCACCACTACACCCAGCTAAATTTTTCTTTTTATAGAGACCAGGTTTTGCCTTGTTGCCTAGGTCAGTCTCAAACTCCTGAGCTCAAGTGATCCAGCTTCCCTTTGGCCTCCCAAAATGATGGGATTACAGGCGTAAGCCAATATCTCATTCTTTTTATGGCTGAATAGTACTGCATTGTATATATGTACACATTTTCTTTATGCATTCATCAGCTGATGGACTCTTAGGTTGCTTCCAAATCTGACTATCTTGAACAATGCAGCAACAAACACAGGAGTGCAGATCTTTTTGATATACTTATTTTCTTTCTTTGGGGTGTATACCCAACAGTAGGATTGCTGGAGCATATGGTAGCTCTGTATACCTAATAGGTGCCCACAAAAATTAAAAATAAAAAAAAATTCTTTAAAGAGAGACATGGGTAACTAGCCTGGAAGGTTTTATCTATGGAAGGTCTATGAAAAAGACCTGTATTTCATTTGCATCCATTCCTCGGTCTTCTAGTAATGACAGCACCTTTACTTTCCTTTGGGGAAGGACTCTTCCCCCACTCACACTCCATGGATGTGTTGACACCACCAGCTGGCTCCAGAACATGATCCAATCCTTACCAAACAGAGAATTTCACCACCATCTGCAGACACATGGATTGACTGAAGGAAGGTCCTATGAGCCCCACTGGTTCAACGACCCTCTGTGCCATAACCTGTCTATGGAAGGTCCTATGACCCCCACTGGTTCAATGACCCCTGTGCCATAACCTGTCTATAGGAAGAAGCTCTTTTCCATGGGGATTGCTGAGCTGAGGGGCAAAACTGCTGAAGGCTTTTGATATGGTTTGGCTCTGTCCCCACACAAATCTCATCTTGAATTGCAGCTCCTATAATTCCCATGTGGTGTGGGAAGAACCCTGTGGGAGACAATTGAATCACGGGGGCAGTTTCCCCACTACTGTTCTCATGGTAGTGAATAAGTCTCATGAGGTCTGATGATTTTATAACAGGTTTCCCCTTTCACTTGGTTCTCATTCTCTCTTGCCTGCCACCATGTAAGACATGCCTTTTGCCTTCTGATATGATTGTGAGGCTTTCCCAGCCATGTGGAACTGTGAGTCCATTAAACCTTTTTCTTTATAAATTACCCAGTCTCGAGCATGTCTTTATCACCAATGTGAAAACAGACTAATGCAGCTTTCTATACCACTACCTGGGGAAAGCCTGCCTAAGAATGAAGCCACATAGAGATAACTAGAACCCAAAGATAAAGGCAGATTTCTTTTAAATAACCTTTATTGAAGTATAACATATTCATTAAAATGTACCCATGTTAAGTATATAGTTTGATCAGTTTGGACACACAGAGTCAAGACCACCATGACAATCAAGAGGCAGACAGTTTTCATCACCTGAGAAGGTTCTTTCACACCTGTTTACAGCCACCATTCTACCTTTTGTCACTGTGGTTTTACCTTTTCAGAATCTCATATAAATAGCATCATATAATATACACTTTTTATTGCTTGGCTTTTTTTTACTCTCTTTTTTTTTTTTTTGAGACAGAGTTTCACTCTTGTCACCCAGGCTGGAGTACAGTGGTATGATCTCAGCTCACTGCAACCTCCACCTCCCAGGTTCAAGTGATTCTCCTGTCTCAGCCTCCAGAGTAGCTGGGATTTCAAGAGTCTACCACCACAGTCAGCTAATTTTTCTATTTTTAGTAGAGACAGAATTTCACCATGTCAGCCAGGCTGGTCTCCAACTCCTGACCTGAGGTGATCCGCCCGCCTTAGCCTCCCAACACTATACACTCTATAGTGCCTACTTTTGAGATTCAGCCATGTTTTCTGTGAATCAATATTCATTCTTTTTATTGCCGAGAATTATTCCATTGTGTGGATGTACCACAGTTTGTTTATTCATTCTCCCATTGATAGATGTTTGGGTTGTTTCCAGCTTTTAGCTATTATGAACAGAGCTTCTATGACTACTAGTGCAGATTCTTTGTGTGGACATAATTTTCAATTCTCTTGGATAGATACTTAGGAATAAAATTGCTGGGTTGCATGCTAAGTGTATATTGGATTTTATGCTTCACTTTGTAAGAAACAAAAGGCAGACTTTTAACAGCCTCTTAGAGGCACCTCTAACTAGCTAGATTTCTGGATATTTTGCCACATGACTTAATGCATATTATTAATTGCTTAAGGAAGTTTGAGATGGTTTTTACTGCTCTCTGTAACTGAAACAATACTGATGAAGCCCATCCTCCAGGTAAGAACATCAAGTGTCGGCCAGAATCTCCAAAGGAAGCTGAGGACTCTTCACCCAACATTTGTCAACCAACAGTACAATTCAATGTTGAGCACAGAAATCTTGGGGATCCCCAAAGTTTTCACTGTTCAGTAAATGGGCTATACTCCAAAAGACTCAGATACAGCAGAAGGTACAAATGAACCCCAGGTCTCTTTCAGGCCTTGAAACTCCAGGTAGTTATGGTAGCTTGAAGACAAAGACAATGACTTTCAAATCCCTTAAAACCTAAATGCTGACTCTGATCAAGAAAGGGAGGGGCACTTGTTTTCCCTACCCATGGCCAAATTCTGAGCTTCACATCCTTTCCCTATAAAATGGAAATAATACTAATTATCATAGCTAACTGGTAGTCTTCCACTGTGTCACATGCTTTATCTGCATTACATAGTCTTCAAAATGATGCTAGGAGAAGATTCCCATCACTACTCACATTGACAGGTAGGAAAAGTAAGGCTGAAGGAAGTTAGAATTGACCCACAGTGAATGTAAAATAGTGCCGCTGCTGTGAAACACAGTATAGAGGTTTCTCAAAATATTAAAAATAGAACTACCATATGATGCAGCAAAACCATTTCTGGATCTATAGAATTGAAATCTGGATCTTAAAGAGCTGTCTGCACTCCCCTGTTCACTGCAGCATTATTCACAACAGCCAAGATACGGAAGTGACGCAGACGTCCATCAGCAGATGAATGGTTAAAGAAAACATAGTAGGTATAGCTGTGCAATGGAATATTATTCAGCCTTTAAAAAGAGGGAAATCCTGCCACATACGACACATAGATGAGACTTGAGGATGTTATGCTAAATGAATAAATCGGTCACAAAGGGACAAATGCTGCTGATTCCACTTCAATGCGAACTTTAATGTAGTCAAACTCATAGAAACAGAAAGTAGTAGGGCAGTTGCCAGGGGATGGCTGGGGAGCATTAGGAGTTGCTAATCAACAGGCAAAAAACATTTCAATGGTGGAAGACGGATACATTCTAGAAATCTGCCTTATAGCACTGTCCCTCTAGTTGACAATACTGTATTATACACTTAAAATGTTAAGAGGGTTGATCTCACGTTAAGTGTTCTTACAACAACAAAATAGGTGAAAAATAAAAAGTATGTACCGCATTTTCTTTGTCCAGTCTATTGATGGGCATTTGGGTTGGTTAAAAAATAAAAATAAATAAAAAGTAAAGAGCTGACCCACAGTTAGGAAGAAGGAAGTCAGCATATGACCTATGTCTATGTGATTGCCAAACAGGCACTCAACTATGATGTTCTACTATTGAGTGCCTATTAGGAGTGGAGCTGTGTATTGGTGGTTCTCACCCCTGGCTCAGTATTAGGATCCTGTGGAGATTTTAAAGAATTTCAGTGCCCAGTTCACACCCCTCAACAATTAGGTCAGCACCTCTAGACGCAGGACAGAGGCATCACTATTTTCTAAAGCTGCTGAGGGGTTTCAGATTCCAGGAGTTCCTCCAAAGTTAAGGACCAGTCCTCTAGGGACTGTTTCAACCTAAGCATGCATCAGAATCACATGAAAGCTTTGTTAACACAGACTGCTAGGCCTCACACCCAGTCTCTAATTCAGCAGGTCTGCAGTGTGTCCTCACACCCAGTCTCTAATTCAGCAGGTCTGCAGTGTGTCCTGAGAATATGCAGGTCTAACAAGATTCCAGGTAATGCTGTTGCTGGTCTAGGAACCAAATGTTGAAAACTACTGGTCTAGAAAGATAGAGGAAATGAATAATTAGCCCTTGCCTACAAATGTATCCCTGTCTAATAAATAGGTAACAGTGTCATAACTGTCATAATAAATGAAATACAGGATATTCTAGAAATTCAGAAAAGAGGCCATCCAATACGTCTAGAGATTCAGAAAAAAATTCCAAGAGGAAATGATGTTGTGCTGAGTTTTATAAGAATCCTCTTAACATATTGGTATCAATGTCCAAGTAACTACGAGCATGCATGAGATAAGACATCCTTCCCCAGTATCTGCCCCTTTCATTAGCAGCAATGTTCACACTTGCATTTGACAGATATTACCTGGCAATTGAGATCCTGGCTGCAAAGTTGCTACTTTCATGAAAGCAGATAGACGCTAACCAGGCATAGAAGTATCACAGCTACGCACAAATTCAGCCAACACAAGAACTGTGAGGGTCTACTGTGTAGCAGGCATTGTTCAAGGTGCCTTACGCGCAAGCTCTGTGAAAATGGGTATCACCCCCTACTTTACAGTGGAAGAAGCTGAGGCTCAGAGAAGTGAAACAGCTCACTTGCAGTCACAAACCCGTAAGTGGCAAAAATAAGATTTGAACCCAGGTCTCTCTCATCTCAATTTTCTTTTTCTATCACACTATACTGCCTCTCAGAAAATCCTGATCAGCTTGCATGAATCTCAGCACTGGTGGGAGTAAGGAATCCAAACCCTTTAATACATACGTATGGGACTAGCTCCTCCACAGTGCCAAATACCCAAAGGTGCCAGAAAGGGTGTTGCACCTGAACCAGCCAAAATCTGTCTCCACATCCCTGCCTCAAGAGGCTCTGGGCCAACTGGGCTGTCCAGCACCTGGGCTCCAGCTGCCAAAGGAAAGCAGGTGAGCACCGGGCTGCTGGAAGCCCGGGAAGAGCAATGACAGCTTCTCTGTTGCAAATGAGATGTTCTGGGCTTCATCTCTCCCTGCAGCTGCCAGTAAGAGGCCATGCAAATATTTCTTTCATCCTAGAAAGAGCACGGGCTCTGGAACTAGCAGACCTGGACTCAATTTATTCTGGAGGTGACTGAGCTGGAGGTTGAGGCAGGAGGACTGCTTGAGCCCTGGAGTTGGATGCTAGCCTGGGCAGCACAGTGAGACCCTGCTTCAAAAAATAAAACAGTTTCTTAGGCACGGTGATGTGCACCTGTGGGCCCTGCTACTCAGGGGACTGAGGCAGAAGGATTACTTGAGCCCAGGAGTTTAAGACCAACTTGAGCAACAGAGTGAGACCCTCTTATCTTTTAAAAATAAAATTAAGGCTGGGTGTGGTGGCTCACACCTGTAATCCCAGCACCTTGGGAGGCCAAGGCAGGGATCACCTGAGATCCAGAGTTCAAGAGAAACCTGGCCAACACAGTGAAACCCTGTCTCTATTAAAAACACAAAAATTATCAAGAGTTGGTGGCACATGCCTGTAATCCCAGCTACTCCTGAGGCTGAGGCAGGAGAACTGCTTGAGTACGGGAGGCAGAAGTTGCAGTGAGGAGAGATTAAGCCTCTGTACTCCAGCCTGGGTGACACAACAAGACTCTGAGAGGAAGAAAAGAAAAAAAAAAAAAAAAAGAAAGGAAAGGAAAGAAAAGAAGAAAGGGAAAGGAATGGGAGGGGGAAAGAGGGAAAGGAATGGGGAGGGGAGGGGGAAAGAGAGAAAGGAGGGAGGGAGGGAAGGGAGGGAGGAAAGGGAAGGAGAGAAGAAAGGAGAGACAGAGAAAGAAAAGCAAAGAAAAAAGAGAAAAGGAAAGAAAAGAAAGAGGGAGGGGCACTAGGCTTAATACCTGGGTGATGAAGTGATCTATACAACAAACCCCCGTGACACAAGTTTACCTATGTAACAAACCTGCAGTTGTACCCCTGAATTTAAAAGCCAAAAAAAAAAAAAAAAGATCAGGAAATGAAGAGTGGTGATGACTGCACAACATTGTGAATGGACCTAACGCCACTAAATGTACACCTAAAAATAGTTAAAATTAGAGATTTTTTGATTATAGTTAACCACAGTTTTTAAAATCTGCAAAGAAAAAAAAAAAAAAAGACAGACACCACAGAGCTCATTCTGTCTGCCACCGAGGAAACATCAGGCGAGGACATAGCAAGAGGTCTTTGCTTCCTGGCACCATCGGCAGGCCAAGAAGACAGGCCCTACCAGAAAACGGACCTGCCAGAACCTGGATCTTGGACTTCTAGCCTCCAGAACTGTGAGAAAATAAATGACTAGGCAGGGCGCGATGGCTCATGCCTGTAATCTCAGCACTCTGGGAGGTCGAGGCAGGCAGATCACTTGAGGCTAGGAGTTCAAGACCAGCCTGGCCAACAGGGTGAAACCCCATCTTTACTAAAAATACAAATATTAGCCACACATGGTGATGAGTGCTTGTAATTGCAGCTACTTGGGAGGCTGAGGCACAAAAATCTCTCTAACCCGGGAGGCAGAGGTTGCAGTCAGCCGAGATTGTGCCACTGCACTGCAGCCTGGGTGACAGAGCCAGACTCTGTTGAAAGAAGAAAGGAAAGAGGAAAGGGGAAAGGGGAAACAAGAAAGGGGAAAGAAGAAAAAGGGGAAAGGGGAAAGGAAAGGAAAAAGGAAAGGAGAGGAAAAAGAAGATTTCTGTTACTGAAGGCACTCAGTCTATGATACTCTGCTATTACAGCTTGAGCAGACTAACACACAGGCCAAGGAGTTTGGACTTCGTAGGTCAAGGCTTCCCAGTGTTCTTTAGTTCTGGGGCCATCCTGCATCATAATCATGTGCAGGCTCTGGCACACAGATCACCCTCCTCGACTGAATCAGGATCTCTGAGACTGGGCACCTAGGAATCTGCATGTTCACACACTCACCAGCTGGTATTTATGTACATTCAGATTTGTGTTGCCGAAGTTGATAGGCGACTGGGAATCAATAAAGGATTTTGAGCAGATGTATGTTTTGGAAATATCACCAGCTGCAGTGCCTCTCCTGGACTGGAAATGACTGAGATCTCTACACTCCCCGCCTGGGACTCTCAACTCCACCCTGCTGCAAATCGCCTATATCCCGATTAGACCTTCACCTCTTCCCACATCTTGCTCAACGTTACAGCTTGTAAAAGATAATCCATGAGGTGGAGGATTTGGGTGCTGGGCAAATACTAGGAGGTGGGGTCGACAGACAGAGTAGGAGAAAAGAACAGAAAAGAAACAGGCAATATCATAAAACTGGTCTTCACCAGCCATTGCGATAGCTTCTTAAGGAAGCAGGGCCAACCTGCTTGAGACTAGATTCAAACTGGAGGCCAGATCCCTCTTGGCAGATTTGGGATCAGAGATTTGGAGGCAAAGCACGAATGACAAAGGGAAGCCTGGCCAGCAGTGGTCCAATAAACCCTCCTCACAGTGAAGCTGTGCTGATGGACAGTGTATCCAAAACAGAGCAAGGAATTCAGGATGCAGAACAGCTGACCCACTCAAGGCTCTAGAAGTGACCACTTCTGTTGGGCCAAGGGTCAGGGCTCTGATCTAGCTCCTCAGCAGAGGACAACATAGGATTTAGGGAAGAGTGAATGGTCTTAATTGTTATAAGGAAGAAAGCCAAGTCCAGAACTTTCTCTTTTAAGTAGCCGAAAATTTCCTTTGAGAAGGCAATATGAGTAGGAGGGGGTTTCCTTAAAGCTCAGTTAATTTTTTCATTGAATAAGGGGATTGAATGTGACAGGCCTCAAGACAGAGACATTCTGGATTGAATGCATGAACTAGTAAGACCTGAGTATATCACAAGTTAGCAGGTTTCACGTCCTTGCAGCACTGGCATCATACAAGGAAGCATTTGAGCTCTGCCCTTGGTGCTTTCCAGTTGAGGGGCCTTGAGCCTACTACTTAACTGCTCTAAACCTCAGTTTCTCTCACCTATAAAATGGGAAGAAATAAAAGAAAAGGGGAGGGGAGGGGAGGGGAGGGGAAATGGAGAGAAGGGAAGGGAAGGGAAATGAAGAGAAGGGATGAGAGGAAAGAGAGGGAGGGAGGGAGGGAGGGAGGGAAGGAAGGAAAGGAGGGAGGGAGGGAGGAAGAAAGAGAAAGGCAGAGAAAAGAAAGAAAAGAAAAAGGGAAAGGAAAGAAAGAAAGAAACTCATCTTTGTGAAACTGACAGCAGACTTCAAGGGTGTTGATGAATCAGCTGCTCCAGAAACCTTTGATCTCCAGGAGGGCATTGGTGTATTTATGTGTAGGTTAACAGGTTCCCTTCAGCTACCAACTACCCAGGCATCCTGCATGCCTTCAGGGGCAACTTTATGCTAGCACAGACTTTGAAGCCACAACAGAATTAACCCCAGATGCTCAGAAGAGTTGGTTAAAAAATAAAGGTGAAAATACATGTAGTTGGTTCTCAGTTTGGCGGGGAGCATGGAGTGGAGTAAAGACCACTGGCTTTGGAGATGCACACTCGGGTCCGAACACTAGATCTCCCACTCACTGGTTGGACAAATTGTTTAACATCTTTGAGCCTTGACCTTCTCATCTGTGAAATGGCAGCAATGCCTTTCAAAGGTGTCACAGGAATATTAAAAGATTATATACTGATTATGAATAAAGCAGAAGTCAGCAAACTTTCTGAAAGGGCAGACAGTTAATATTTTAGGCTTTGTGCGGCCATATAATCTCCATCCCAACTACTCAACCATGTCATTGCAGCACAAAAGATGCCACAGACAATACATAAATGAATAAGCATGGCTGTGTTCCAGTAAAAATAAAACAGGTGGCCAGGCGCAGTGGCTCATGCCTGTAATCCCTGCACTTTGAGAGGCCAAGGCGGGTGGATCACCTGACGTCAGGAGTTCGAGACCAGCCTGGCCAACATGGACAAACACCATTTCTACTAAAAAAGTGCAAAATTAGGTGGGCATGGTGTTGCATGCCTATAATCCCTGCTACTCAGGAGGCTGAGGCGGGAGAATCGCTTGAACCTGGGAGGCAGAGGTTGCAGTGAGCCGAGATCGCACCACTGCAATACAGTCTGGGCAACGAGAGTGAAACTCCATTCCAAAAAATAAAAATAAAAAAATAAAACAGGCAGCAGGCCAGACTTGGCCCATGGGCTGCAGTGTGGCTGACTCCTAACTGCAGAGCACACAGCCCAATATCTACACACAAAGACAATCAATAAATGGTAGCTTTGATGATGTGGATAGCAATGCTGATGAATGGAGAGGTTCCACTAACCAGCCACTTGTGGAGGACGCCTTCACATCCAGCCCTCTGCTGGACACTGAGTGGGGAAGAGGCATATAGGTGAGATCCCCACCTTCAAGGCCCTATCCGAACATGCCAGATAACTAAATAATGGGTGAAAAGGAATATGGCAATGGAAAATAGCAGAGGAGTGTCTTTGAAGTCTTGTGGGTTCTTAATATTTTAAACAAAAGAACAAAGTCCCACTGTGAAGCCTGATTCATCAAGGCATTTGTATGGGGGAAGAGGACGGGTTAACAGCCTTTACCTGCAGGTTATCATCCCGAATTCCACCCCCGGTTCAGAATTCATCCCAGCTCTCTGCTGTAACAGACAGCACCACGTATCAGGTTGGTGCAAAGCAGTAACCCGAGATGAAATTCTCTTTGAAATAGCCACTTTGAGTGTTCATGCTCTTTCTGGAGTCAGAAGAAATAACCAGGGGTTTGATTCTTTAAAGGCTGCCTGTTGGAGCTATCACTAACATAAGGAAATAAGCACAACTGAAAGAGACTGGATTGGATTAAGGACATTATCACTTGCTCTGTTTAATTACCTCCTAGCAGCCCTTCCCAAACTGCCGTCCGAAGATGTTAACAAGTGTGCCCAGAAAAAACAAAAAGGGCTGAATGATTTTAGGAACTCCCCTTTCTTTGAGATTTATAAGTCACATTAACCTATTAAAGACTCCAGTGAGTCCTGAAGCTGAGAATCCCATTTAAATGTGTCACCTGGAAGGACAACTCTGGATTCAGGCCCACGGTGTTGTCTTGGGCACGTGGCTTTAACTGCCCTCGGCCTCAGTTTCCTCATCTGTAAAATGGGAATAACAATCTTGTAGGATGTGCCTGTCTCACTTTTTATGATGCATGTGCACCTCCGGACACAGTTCCTAAATATAGCAAGGGCTTTAAAGGTATTATTTTCCTGCCTTGTTTGACCACATTAACCCCTAGATCTAGCACACCTAGGCAAAGTAGTGGCCAGTGAAGGGA
This sequence comes from Alouatta palliata, assembly GCA_004027835.1. Classification (NCBI taxonomy): domain Eukaryota; kingdom Metazoa; phylum Chordata; class Mammalia; order Primates; family Atelidae; genus Alouatta; species Alouatta palliata. Next base: position 7,576 of record PVKV010027633.1, on the reverse strand, counting down.
TGTGACAGTCATGCTGCACGAGTTATAAGACAAGACCCTTTAGGAGACACCCTTCTTACAGGCTTGTAACAAGATATTTGATGAATAGCTGTTTAGCACGTATTAAGTCTGGACTCTGGGGCATGAGCCGAGCAAACTGAACATGCCACCTGGAACTTAGAGTGAAGTGTGTTTCCACTGAGTCTGCAACCCATGAGTAACTTCCAGGAGCCACGAGCCACCCGTGCTCCAGGCAGATGAAAGCTCAGTTTCCCCCTGCAGGCTCTGAATATCACAGGCAAACACCTCTAAGGCCAAGACAGGCCCCAGGCTAAAAAAAACAAAGGACTCCCAGCATCCCTGACTCTGGGCCCATCATTTCAGAGGAAGCTGGTGGCAGCCAGCCCCAGCAGAGGACAAACAGCCTGCAGAGGATATGATTCTGGTCAAAGCTACAGGCTCCAGAGCTCATTAGCACAGAGCACTGGGAAGCCTTCCAGCCACAGGGTCCCTGATGCTGTTCACACGGCCCACCACCAAGTTGCCAGAAAGTCTCCTCTGATCCCAGCACAGATCATGGAAAGGTCCTACTTCCTTGGCCTCTAACTGCTTAATCAATAACAGCTTCAGAAAGGGATAGAGAGAGAGAGATGCAGCAAGAGAAGCAGGTCCCCTTTTCCCTGTCTCCCTCCACTCCCCTCCCTCCAGGATGCTGAAAATAGCCTAATTAGATTGTCCCCCTGCCTGGGTACCATGGAGATAGCAAGCACAGAGGCTGTCACAGCTCTCACACACCCTTTTGAAAGTTGTCTCTCCTCCCTGTCTGGCCGTGGCTGGCTGATGGAGACACAGGACCCAGCACTACAGGACCAGGGAGGAGGGGCTGTCGCAAGGCAGCAGTGATGGGCAGGCGGTTTATCAAGCAGGATGCTTACAACAGCATTGAGGAAATTCCCCTGCAGGCCCTTTATAACGCTGTGGCCAAGGGCAGCCATCACTAAGCCCCACGTCTTTCTCAGTCACCTGATTATTTCACCTAAAACATAAGCAAGCACTTCCCTCCAACGTGTAGAGGGTAGCCGATTCAGTATCCAGGTATACCAGAAGTTTCTCATTAGTTGAAAGGAAAAGCATGTGCATCCTTATCCAGTTGACTGGTCTCATCCCACCCCACCCCCACCCCTGCACTCTCCCTCCCACATGGGGGATCTTTGTACACCTCGATCATACAAGCTCAGCCTGAGCTCAGGGCCCTTGCACTCGCTGTTCCCTCTGTCCAGAACTCTCTTCCCCCAAATCTTCCCATACCTGATTCCTCCTCCTCATTCCATTCTCATTTTCCAAGGTCACTTCTGCAGACAGGGCCACTTGAATACCTAAGGTATCCCCATCTTCTTTTGGAAATGTTCACTCTCTAAGTGAAATAAGCCAGACACAGAAAGACAAATATTGTGGGATCTCACTTATATATGGAATCTGTAAAAAGAAAAAAAAGGGCGGGCTGGGTGGGGTGGCTCACACCTGTAATCCCAGCACTTTGGGAGGTCAAGGTGGGTGGATCATATAAGGTCAGGAGTAGAGACCAGTCTGGCCAACAAGGCAAAATCCCGTCTCTACTAAAAGTACAAAAACTAGCCAGGTGTGATGGCATGCACCTGTAGTCCCAGGTAATCAGGAAGCTGAGGCATGAGAATCCCTTGAACCTGGGAGGTGGAGGCTGCAGTGTGTTGAGACTGTGCCACTGCACTCCAGCCTGGACAACAGAGTGAGACTCCATCTCAAAAAAAAATAATTAGCTGGGCATGGTGGCGCATGCCTATAGTTCCAGCTACTCAACAGGCTGAGGCACTAGAATTGCTTGAACCCGGGATGGAGAAGTTGCAGTAAGTCGAGATCGTGCCACTGCACACCAGCCTGGGCAACAGAGCAAGACTCCATCTCAAAAAAAAGAAAAAAAAAAAAAAGAAACGAAAGTCAAATATACAGAGATAGAAGTTACCAGGGATGGTGTGTGAGGAGGAAATGAGAAGTGGTTGAAGGACATAAAATAGCAGATATGTAGGATGAACTAGTCTAGACATCTAAACATGAGGACTGTGGTCACCAACGGTGTATCATATCGGGGATTGTGCTAAATCAGTAGATTGCAGCTGCTCTTGCCAAAAAAAAAAGAAAATCAGTGCTAATATGAGATGATGAATACGTGAATCTGCTTCACTATAGTAATTATTTTACTATCTAAACACATCTCATAATATCATGTTATATACCTTAAATATACACAATAAAAATTAAGAAATCCAAAAAAAAGATTCACTGTCTAAAATCGTATTTTGTGTGTCTTTACCACAGGCTCACCTGCACAAGAAGATAAACTGCATTACAACAGGCTGTCTCTCTGGTTCACTGCTGCCCATATTAGGTGCTCAATAAAAATAGTTGTGGAATATTTTTATTGTGGAAGAAATTACCAAGAATATTGGAGCAGGAGGATCTCATTCAGAAACTTGACAAGAATATTTATTTAACTAGCTTTTTTTTTTTTTTTCTGGCACTAAGACAGTCTCCCTCTGTTGCCCAGGCTGGAGCACAGTGGTACAATCTCAACTTACTACAACCTCCACTTCCTGGGTTCAAGTGAATCTTGTGCCTCAGCCTCCTGAGCAGCTGGGATTACAGACATGAGCCACCACACATGGCTTAATTTTTATATATTTAGTAGAGACGGGGTTTCACCATGTTGACCAGCCTGGTCCCAAACTCCCGATTTCAGGTGATCCGCCTACCTCGGCCTCCCAAACTGCTGGGATTACAGGCACGAGCCACCACCCCCAACAGTTATTTAACTAGCATTTTTTAAAAACCAGATACTCCATGTAGAGGAATTCTGATTCCAGTACTGCTTGACTCTAAGATTGTAAAGGTTAATGAGAAAAAGACCTATTATACTGCTGATTGATTTTCTGCTTATATGATTTCATGCACCTGAGATCTCAGCTAAAATTCTATGTCTATTATTTTAATGATTCAACATGCCAAGTATCCTAAGAGACAGTTTTAAGTCTACGAATCTATGATGCTAATGATTACGAAGCTACGATTCTCTAAGACACTGTCGGTTTAAATATAATATCCTATTGTCTAGGGTGGGTCTTGACATGGGCACTCAGGAACCAATTTGAACCATTAATGCATTTTGTTTGATGTCCTTAACGCCAACCTGCAAAGAGGTTTTATTTTTAAACTAATTTATTGCCAGTATGTAAATTTGAAATGTTTCGTCTTTTAAAACCGGAGCTCTGGCTTCTCTTTTTTTCTTGTTTTGAGACAAGATTTCACTCTATCGCCAAGGCTGGAGTGCAGTGGCACAATCACAACTCACTGCAGCCTCAACCTCCTGGGCTCAGGCGACCCTCCTGCCTCAGTCTCCTGAGTAGCTGGGACCGCAGGTGTGTATCACCACAACCAGCTAATTTAAAAAATTTTTTTATTTGTAGAGATGTAGCTCTCTGTATTACCCAGGCTGGTGTCGAACTCCTGACCTCAAGCTGTCCTCCCACCTCAACCTCCCAAAGTACTGGGATTACAGGTGTGAGCCACTATGCCTGGCCTTCTCTTTTTATTAAAAGGAAAAACAAGCCATGCTACACCCCCACTCCCACCAGGCCATGATGGGCTGCAGCTGGGCCCAGCTTCCTTTAGGCGGGACACCTGCAGAGCCGTTGATCATCCCATACCTGGGCTTTTCACCATTTCTCTTGGCTGCTTGGCCTTTGCAGGCATTTGAGTTTGTAACCTGGGATATGAGGCTTCTGGGATCCTTCTGTGTTTGCATCTAAGATTTAGTGTGTGTTTGAGACTCTTGCAAATTCTTACTATAAATCAATAAAGCTACAGAAGAGAATCTGCTGCTGTAATAGCTGCAGCCCGGTTCCTTAGAGGCTTCCGATTCCAGCTATTGGCCCTTTCACCTTCCCCACATCCTCAGGGTGTTGAAAGTAAGTGAGGAAGGGCAGGGAAAATGGAGGAGGAAATGAGATCGTTCCAGAATAGAGACCTTCCTGCAAAACAAGACGCCTCCAAGACTATGAGCCTGAGCAAGGCACATGCAGTCTCATCTCCGTGCCTTTGTTCCAGCTGACCCACCTTCCTGAATGCCCTTTCCAATCCCTTTTAGTCATTCAACACCTGGATCAAATCTCACCACCTCTACAAGCCACAGTGGTTCTGAACTTAGCTCAAAGCCAGACTGCCTGGAGCCAACGACTCCCAGCTCCTCCACTTACAGCTAAGAAGACCTGTGCTTAAACTTTCTGTGCCCCAGTTTACTTCCTTGAGTTTGTAAATCAGGTTTAGAACAGTGCCAACCATGAGTCGTTGAGATGTTTAAATAAAAAAAAAATACACACATGCATTCTCTTAGAACGGAACCTAGAACATAACAAATGTTCAAGTCCTAGCTTTTGCCACTCTCCATCCCCTACGGAGTCCTTCTTCCCTGATTGACAAAGACTTTGGAACTGTGGATTCTTGTTTGTAAGCTATCTTATGTTGCCCACCTACTGTTTTATGGATATTGTATATTTATCGTACTGCACTCAGTCTTCAAACATTTCTTAAGGCACTATATTAGTCCGTTCTCACATTGTTATAAAGACATACTTGAGACTGGCTAATTTAAGAAGAAAAAAGGTTTAATTTACTCACAGTTCTGGATGGCTGGGCAGATCTCAGGAAACTTACAATCATGGTGGAAGGCAAAGGGGAAGCACGGCACATCTCACAAGGTAGCAGGAGAGAAAGCGAGAGGAAGAGGAAGTACCAGACATTTATCAAACAACCAGATCTCACGAGAACTCGCTCACTATCATGAGAACAACCTGGGGGAACTGCCTCCATGATCCAATCACCTCCTACCAGGTCCCTCCCTCAACACGTGGGGATTACAATTCAAAATAAGATTTGGCTGGGGACAGAGGGCCAAGCCATATCAGGTACTATCTTAGTTGAGCTCCCACAGAAGCAGACTTTGAGACAAAGATTCAAGTACAATGGTTTATTTTGGAGATGATCCCAGGAAACCCCAGTTTAGGAATGGGGATGTGACATGGGGGGAGAGTATATTAATGAACAGCTTATCACTGTCACAACTGGACACGTTCACATTGTGGACCTCTGCAAAAAGGCGTAAAAAAAATCTCAGAGTTGTCCCACCCAAGGAGTAAGGATGCCAGGCTATTAATCTACCAAATGTCTATTCTTATTTGACATATTTTTTGACCTGTTATTTACCCATCAATGCTTCCTATGAAGCATTGGTGAGTAAATAATTAACCCACCTATTAATAGAGCATTAACTCTCTGGCACTTCCATTCTTCCCCAGTTATATCCCAAGCAAGCTCTTACAGCTGGAGAAAACCCTCAGCCAGAATCACAGAGGCTTGCAGTAGAAAGCCTGCCGCTGGTATAGGAAAGTAGAAGAAATAAGGTAGAGCACAGTAATGTCTGCTACAGTCACCTACCAGTGCAAGGCCCTGGGAATACTAAAACCCTGCTCCTTCCATTGTAGGATGGAAAAAGGAAGGAATGTAAATAAGTGTGTGCAACAAGAATTGCCAGAGCAGAGATGGCACAAGAGGGAGGTGAGGGAGAAAGAGGCCAGTTCTACACAAGAGAACATAAGACCCAGCTGCATAGGGCTGGGCACGGTGGCTCACGCCTGTAATTCCAGCACTTTGGGAGGCCAAGGTGGGTGGATCACCTGAGGTCTGGAGTTCGACACCAGCCTGACCAACATGTAGAAACCCTGTCTATACTAAAAATACAAAATTAATCAGGCATGGTGGCATACACCTGTAATCCCAGCTACTCAGGAGGCTGAAGCAGGAGAATTGCTTAAACCTGGGAGGCAGAGGTTTCCCTGAGCTGAGATTGCCCTATTGCACTCCAGCCTGGGCAACAAGAGTGAAACTCCATATCAAAAACAAACAAACAAACAAACAAAAACCACCAGCTTCACAGAAGAAAGGCATAAGCAAAGGAATTCGGGCTGACATAGGCAGGCATGCTAAAGGAATGGTGATCAGATCTGCATTGGCCGTGTGAGAGCCAAGGCTGGGGAGTTACAGAGGGATGAATTATGCTGGGCCCCGTAGGTTGTATTAAAAGGCTTGAGTTCTCACCCTAGGGTCATGGGAGGCCCTCAGGTTTTTCAGCAATGGAAAAACATGATGTGATTGGGATCTTAGATTCCTCTGGCTGCAGGGGAGACATAAATTGTCTTACAACTTATAAGTTGAGGTGGAGAGATAAGCTGGAAAGGAAACCAATATGGCGGCCACAGAATTAATGTAGGGAACAAATAAAGAGCATTTGTGCAGAGAGGGTGGGGTAAAGGAGGCTGTGGGAGATGCCTGAGATACAGAAACCTCAGGACTAGGGGCCTGTTGGGGGTGGGAGGTTGGGAAAGAGGGAGGAGCCTAGGATAAGTTTCCCATCTTTGGTTTGGGAAACTGGATACTGGGAAGAGCCATCTCCTGAGCCTTACAACACAGGAGAAAGGGATGGTCCAGAGTGGGAGACAATGAAACGTCCTTTTGGACATCTAACAGAATGTCAAGTCCAGAGGTCAAGCCAGAGAGTTTAGAGTGGGAGGTTGAAGTTCCTTGAAAACAAGGAGTTAGACTGTGTTATATGTGGCATTCTCTCCAGTGTCTAGAATAGACTGGCACATGAACAGTATTCCATAGACAGCTGTTCATTTAACAAGTCAATAATTTGGGGGCTCAACAGCTCAACATTGACAGGATGCTGAGGCAGCAGGTAGGCAGAAGGTGTGCAGGGTGACAAAAAGAGAGCTGAAGACATCCACAGTTAGGGACAGGCTGGAGAGAAGTAGCTTGAGCTAGACGGTCAGAGAGGTTGAAGAAAAACAGCAGAGAAAGCACAGCATGAAAACCAAGGGTGGGGAGTGGAGAGCGAGCTTCAATGCTCAGACAGTGGACAGTGGTGTTAAATACAGGGTGTCTCCAGGCAGCTGCCGGAGAGTGCGACAGAATCAGTAATGGATATTTGCTTCCCCCTAATCAGATGTTAAGGTCTCAAGGCAGATTCACAGTCTTGTCATCACAATGTCTAATACAGTTCATTTTCTCATTTCTTCACCGACTTTTTTAGCAAATTTTTGTCCATCCAACAAATATTTGCTAAGAACCTATCGTGAGCCAGGCATTGTGCAAGATTCTGGCAATTCAATAATGAACAAGATAGATAACATCTGATGAACAAGTGAATAAACAAAGTCCCCAGGTGACTCGCAAAGTCCTTGGAGACAGAGTCTCTGTGTCTTGCTTCACTGGCATCCTCTTTGTCCTCAGTCACAAGTTGGAGAGACAGACAACGTGCTTGAGAAATACTGTCACAGGTTGGCTGGTATGGTGATGGGTGGCAGTGGACAGAGACCCTCCTCCTCCCCATAGACTCTTCCCCAGCTGCCCATGGCTCATGATTTGACCCCTCCCATTTGAGATTTAGAAGACACGCCAAGGAACAGGTGATTTTTTTTTTTTTTTTTTTTTTTTTTTTTTTTTTTTTTTT